>SJYA01002871.1:1394311-1524255 GCA_006410615.1 Neotragus moschatus
ATTTTTTTTAATACAAATTTTTCTGCACCTTGGAGAGCTCTTGAATTTCTCCCTCCTCGTCTCTCCTGCTGCACGGTCTCTAGTGGTAAGGACAGAGATGCACCACAGTCTACTTAACCAGGCCCTAGTGACTCGCGTTTAAGCTGGTTCTGTTCTCCTCGGAGCAAACAGTACTGCAGCGCCAGCTCTACGCCTGCCATGCTCCTGTGCTGGGAGCACACCTGAACTGAAGCTTTTGAAAAATCTCATGTGGTTCTGGTTCCCACACCTTCCTCTCCTCCAGAAGCATTTAGATCTTCTGTTTCTCAGCAAGATGCTTTGCTTTCTCCTTCACTGTAGCAGCCACTCAGTGGCCTCTAACTTAGAAACGTATGTCCTTCATATCTGGGAAAATTTCTTGTGTTATTCTTACATTTTACAACTTCTGTCTTTTCTGCTCTTTTTTTCTGAAACATTTGCTAATTGGATAGTGAACCTCTTGGTTTAATCATCTCATTCTCTTATCCTTTTTCTTCTATTTTCTCTTTGTCATTTTGCTTGGTATCCTAGGAGATTTCCAGGAGAAGGCAATGGCACCCGACTCCAGTACTCTTGCCTGGAAAATCCCATGGACAGAGGAGCTTGGTAGGTTGCAGCCCATGGGGTCTCCAAGAGTCGGACAGGACTGAGAGACTTCACTTTCATACATTGGAGAAGGAAATGGCAGCCTACTCCAGTATTGTTGCCTGGAGAATCCCAGGGATGGGGGAGCCTGGTGGGCTGTCGTCTGTGGGGTCGCACAGAGTTGGATACGACTAAAGTGACTTAGCAGCAGGAAATTTCCTCAACTTGAGTTTCTATTTTGTTGAATTACTTCTTTCAATTTATAATTTTAATTTGCTAGATCATTTTCTTATTTTCCAGGTGTTTCTTTTTCATGCTCTTTTATTCTTATTTCAAGGGTGTGATAATGTTTTCTTTTACCTTTCTAGGGTAATATAAGATTTTCTCTGAAGTTTTACTCTGCTTTCTAAACTTTATCTATATCCTCTGAGTTATTTTTCTTTTCCATTTGTGTTTGGTCTCTTATCGTTCATGTTAGAGTCGTTGGTGATCTTCGGTTGTTTGCAGTGAAGTGTTAGACACTGAGAAAGCTGTCAAAAAGCTTTTTCTGTGCGGGGGTTTGTGGACTTGATTCAGGGTTATCAGACCTGGCTCAGGCGTGTCACTGGGAGACCCCTGTCCACTCATTCTGATCTAGCCTTCTGGGTACCGTCTGTTCCTTCTCGTGGAAATGCTCTTCAGGTCCTTTGTGTGGGTCTCAGCCCACTTATGACTTCACCAAATAACTTCTTTAAAGATATTATCTAAAGCTATGTGCTCCTCTCTGTTTACTTATACTGCTTTTTTTTTTTTTTTTCCATAGCCCTTCTTTAACTCTTCTATTTCTTTATTTCTTTTATTTGTCTCTCTCTCTCCAACTAGAAGCTAAGCTTCTTGAGGGCAGAGTTGAAAACAGGGCCTTCCTCATTAAGCTCTCAAGAAGTATTAACGGGAACAGGCATGGGGGGACAGAGGGGAGCAAGGTAGGTCAGTGTTTCCAGCTCTTTCCTCTTGGGCTGGTCAGAGTCTCAGAGGAAGCTTCTAGTCCCCTGCCTGTTGATTAAGCCTGAATCACGGTGGCCTGAAAGCCACGAGTGGGGAGGAGGCTGGAAGTCGTGCCGTCTAGGGTGTTCACTCATGTATATTCCTGCGCTCAGCCCCTGAAGGGCCCACCCTCTGCTGTGCCTGGTATCCCGGAGTCTAGACCCGCTCTGTTAAAGGACTCCAGAGTGAAATCGCTATCTCCTGCTGAGGTGGAAAAGGGCTCATCTCTACTGTGCAGGAAGAAGGAAAGGGGGGCTGGGGAGCCCACCTGCTCCTTTTACTTGTTTTCAGTCAGCACCCTGCCTGTCCCCATCTTCAGCAGTGGCTGGTGACTCAGGACATGAGCCTTTCCGGGGCCTGCAGTGTGAATCCACTTGCTTCCTGGGTGTTTCTCTCTGAGGTGTTGGCAAAGAAAGATGGTGACATCTTTCGTGCTTTCTTTTACTTGTTTTATGCTCGTATGTGTATGTGTGTGTGTATTAGAACACATACATATGATATGAAACATACATGAAATTTCCTAACTGCCCTTTGAGTGGAGGGAGCAAAGGTTAACCCACTTATTCAATTTGCTGTGTTTAACTGCCAGTCTGGCCCTGGTCAAACACTCCTGGCCCTCTCCCCGGTGTCCACCAGTTCTGCTACAGAAAAATTCTGACATTCTCTTTCTCATTAGAACACAAGTGGCAAAATCACGCAATTGTTCAGAGCTGAAAAGACCAGGCACCCTTGGCACAGGATCTGCAGGATCCCCAGAGAAGACAGGACGAGGCTGAGGATGCAAAGGCCGTCTCGGCCGAGCCCTTTGAGCCTGTGTGGTACCCAGGGCCACCCTCACAAACCCCCTCTCACCACCGACAGCCACACCCTCCTCTCCTACCTGGCAGCTCCCTGTCCTCTGCTTGCTTTGGACAAAGACCCAGCTGTCCAGAGACCTGGCACACCCCCCAGAGGGACTGACTCCACTTTCCCCCTAGTTTTAATAGTCCCAGTTTAGTTAATTTCACCTCTGGCTAATTCTTTCTCACATTAAACACAGATACCATTTTAATCCCTTCCTTCCTTCCTTCTTTGCTTTCTTTTTATTTCAAGAACTATTTAAAATGCAGAAAAGAATAAAAACTATTATAACATTCATTCACATACTCACCCCTGGAATTGACTGTAGTTAATATTTTTCACATACACTTTGTCTTTTTATTTTCATCAAAGAAATGAGACATTGCAATTGGTGTTGAAGTGTCCTTTGTTCCCCATCAGCAGAGCCCACTCCCCACCCTCTCCTGAGAGACAGCCGCTCTCATGAATTCAGCATTTCTCCTTCCCCAGAATAGTCACAGCACACTTTACAAGCATGTACGGTTTTCGTGAGTAACGTACACAGCGATTGTGAAGCCCCCTGTAAACCACACCATGGTCTGCGGTCAGAAGAGCCTTTCAGGATGACACTTCTTGACCCACTTTTTCACTCTCCTTGTTAACAGACCACCTACCATATTTCAGTGACAGCCCCAGGATTTTATATGCGTTGTAGTATTTAATCCTCATTCCTCAAGCAGCAGCTTTAAAGAGACTGTTTTAAATCACTTGTTTTTCTGGCTTGTTTAATTACTACTATGGCAACAACAACATTTTTTTCCTTCCTTTTTTAAACTTCATATACATAATATTTCAGCCTCATTATGGGTTAAAGTGAGTTTTATGGGTGGGTCTTGGAACTCAATCAAAATGTATGGCTTTATTTCTCTGAAAAAACTGCTTCCAAACTTTAAACAGCCAATTACCAAGGAGGTTTTGGAACACCATCAGGTTATGAGTTGGGACCGTAGTACAGTTTGCATTGTGCTCTGATTATGGAGGGACCGCTGGTCTCCCCGAGAGATCGCAGATCAGGGCGGCACTCCGTCATGCCCATCTCCCGTAATACCTAGCAGTACCAGCCTCAAGCGTGCTTTCACCAAATACTTGCTTAATTCCTTCAAAGCCCAGCTACCTTGTCTGCCTCCAAGTAATGGGTATAATGGGTGCTGATGGAGTGTGGTGGGAATCTCTGCAGTAGTCACTAAATCAACACCAGCAAACTCAGTGACTCACCAGGGTGGGGCGGGGGGGGGGGGCGTCCCTGGGAAATGGCATGTCTTGTCCAGGTTTATGTGGCCGGCAGGTAATTACAATAGTAATAACAATATCAGCTCTTTCTCTTAGAACCTAGCGTATGCCAGTACTGTTCGAGGTGTTTTACATTTGTTAATGTATTTAATCTTTGCACACACAGAACTTTAGATAGTCATGTCTATTATCCTCATTTTGCTGAGAGAAGACTGAAGCCCAGAAAGGTTAAGTAGCTTGTCTGAGGTCACAGAGCTGGCTAAAAGTTCAAACCGAGGAGCCTGGCTCCACAGCCCATGCTGCCAACCGCTTTGCTATCCTCCCTATGGCTCATGAAAGGCCATGATTAAAACCTGTCTTGACTGTCGCCCAATGAGCCTCTCAACCGGAAATATTTTACATAATAATCCAGTGCTGGCATTTTCACTTGCTTCACATCACATGATCTGTGTTAAAGGCTTGGATAGTAGGCAAGCTGGAAACTTTTTCTAATATACATTCTACCAAACTAAATAGTACAAAGAGTGCAGAAGTTTACAACTAGTGTCTCTTGAAGTTCTTCCATCCAAACAATATTTTGGCAAACATGCTTGTAGACCTCTCTCTTAGAATACATACGTGTATGGTTCTGCTAAGTCACTTCAGTTGTGTCCGACTCTGTGCGACCCCATAGATTGCAGCCCACCAGGCTCCCCCATCCCTGGGATTCTCCGGGCAAGAACACTGGAGTGGGTTGCCATTTCCTTCTCCAATGCATGAAAGTGAAGTCGCTGAGTCGTGTCAGACTCTTAGCGACTGCATGGACTGCAGCCCACCAGGCTCCTCCGTCCATGGGATTCTCCAGGCAAGAGTACTGGAGTGGGGTGCCATTGCCTTCTCCACATATGTGTATAGATATTTACAATTTAACATAATCGGGACCTCATTCTAGATGCATTTTTGTCATGGACGGCGTGGTATTATTTCCATCAGCATTGGACAAATGAAAGTACAGCTCAGCGAGGGGTTGTGATTTGTCCACGGCAGAGCTGGCAAGTGCTAGGTTTGGTACGTCACTCCTGTGTGGGTTTTTCTGTTTAGGGTAAGTGCTCAGAGCAAAGGCCTCACGTATTTTTTGACACTGGTAGTTCCTGTTCAGAAATGTTCTCCCAGCGCCCAGCCTTGGCTCTGAACTGAGTGGTGATGTTGCTGTGTTGTCTTCCTGGGAGTGTCGCCTACTACAGAGGAGATGCAGAGTCCTGGACGAGTAGGGGTCTTCATACAGCTCCCTAGCTCAGTAAGAAAGGCACTGAGCTTCCTTCCCTGTAGACCAAGCGGCGGTGGCGGCGCCTGGCCCTGTGACGCGTGAGCCTCTCGGGGTGGTGCTGTGACGCACATGTGGCTCCAAGACGACCATGACCTCCCCCTGCAGCCTCATCACTCCCTGCTGGGCACGTGGAGAGCCATTTCGAAGACACTCAGGGGACATGGAAGTTGGTACTTGAGAGGGAGAGATGCTCATTACCTCATACTGACTGGCTTCCCTTTCTGCTCGTGCTTTGGTCTTAGGGCTGTCATCCAGTTTGCTGAAGATGAAATCATCTGTTCACCTCTCGGGCTGTGTTAGTGAAAATGAATTCTAATATGATTAGATATTAATGCAGTGCAATGGAGGATTGGTATTAAATTGAGGCCTTCTGATCTTGTTACTCCAGCAGTGCTCCCTCCTGCTCAGGCTATGGCCCTGCCAGCCCTGCTCCCCCCACAGAGGGTGGGGGGCCAGGGCCTGAGCCCCCAGGAGGCTGGACAGGACATGGAGTCAAGGGGGCGACAGTGGGATGATGAGTGGGGTTCAGGCCCAGCTCCCTCCAGGATGCCCCACAATGAGCCCTCACTCCCTTCAGGGCCTCAGCCTCCACCCCACATGGTAGGGCAGGGTGGGGGTGGGGTCATCCAGGGGGCAGGGGCACGATGCCAGGCCTGTCTGCACTCTCAGAGCCCTGAGCATGTTGTTGAAGACCGTGAGCTTTCGGAGAGTCAGGTTTTACCTTCCTGTCCAGAAGCACTGGAGTAAAAAGCTAAGAAGAGTCTTGTCTGTCTCCTCCAATCCCAGCCCTGTCTCCATCCCAGTCCCTTTTGTGAAACTGGCTGAACCTAATATCAGAGCTATGATTTTCCCAATAATCATGTATGGATGTGAGAGTTGGACCATAAAGAAAGCAGAGCACCGAAGAATTGTTGCTTTTGAACTGTGGTGCTGGAGAAGACTCTTGAGAGTCCCTTGGACTGCAAGGCGATCAAACCAGTCCATCCTATAGGGAATCAGTCCTGAATATTCATTGGAAGGACTGATGCTAAAGCTGAAGCTCTAATACTTTGGCCACCTGATGCGAAGAACGGACTCATTGGAAAAGACCCTGATGCTGGGAAAGTTTGAGGGCAGGAGGAGGAGATGGCAGAGGATGAGATGGTTGGATGGTATCACCAACCCAATGGACATGAGTTTGAGCAAGCTCCGGGAGTCAGTGATGGAGGGAGGCCTGGCGTGCTGCAGCCCATGCGGTCGCCAAGAGTCGGACACGACTGAGCGACTGAAGTGAACGGTGGTCGCTGGCTGAGCCACTTGCCCTAGCTCTGTCTCCCTTGCCTGGAGCAGGGGTCTCAGAAGTGTGGCGGACCAGCTCTGGTGTGTGCTGGCTGGGGTTCTGATGCCTGTGCATGTGAACCCCTAGCTTCCCCTACCTGCTGGAGGAAGAAGGCAAGTCTGTGCTCAGCCCCCGTGCTTAGTGCAGAGATGAACCCGAGGCCTGAGGGAGCCTAGGTCCAGTGTTGAAGCCCCATGGGGCCTTCCTCACAGGCCCACCCTGGGCTTGGGCTTTCCAAGGGAGCTGTGTGGGTCTGGGAACAAACCACTGAGAAATGGGCCAGGAATAGACCTTGGGGACGGTCAGATGGCATCACCTTCATGTATGAATAGCCTTTCTACAGACAGAGTGATTTTTCTTATGCTGTTTGCAGAAAACTGCTTTCAGAGGCAGACTTTGTACATAGGTTGGTAACGACTTTTTAATGACCTCAAGGGGCCTGGTGTCCAGGCAGCAGTGACTCAGTCTCCATGGGCAGCTCATGGTGAGAGGGAAGATGGAACACCTGAAAGCAAAGGGGGAAAAACAAGCCACAAATACGTGTATTTTCTTTGGTAGCATTACTCTGTAATTAGACAATTACAGGAAACAAGCGTCCCAGCAGCTGGCGGCTCCGCCATGTGTGCGGAGGAGGGCTGCGGCAGCCGTGAGCGCCTCGCGCTGATTTTGAAAGCCTGAGCCGAGTTTGCAGCCGCCAGTGCCCAGCCGCCTCGTGCCTCCGACAAACTGGGAGCAGACCACTTCCTCTCGGGGGAGACTGGGGGCCTGCTCCGCTGGCCCAGCCCCTGCCAGTCCTTGAGGAGGGGTGTTTAAAATCCTGGGGCTGCCTTTGAGCCCACCCACCCAACGACTAAACTGTTTAGGGGATGCGTTGAGAAGCAGAAAAAGAGGGCTAAAAGGAGGCCAGTGGCGAAACTTGGTTTTCTTCCCCAGGTTCTGCCATCACTTGCATGGCGGCCGGCGAGGGGGGGTTGGGGGGAGCAGGTGGGTGGGAGGGTCAGACATGGGAGCCCAGGGCTCGCACGGCAGTGAATGCCCCCCTCCCAACCTGCAGTGCTGGGCCCAGCTGCCCTGCCCTTTGCCTGCCTGCCCNAGTTCTTCCATCCAAACAATATTTTGGCAAACATGCTTGTAGACCTCTCTCTTAGAATACATACGTGTATGGTTCTGCTAAGTCACTTCAGTTGTGTCCGACTCTGTGCGACCCCATAGATTGCAGCCCACCAGGCTCCCCCATCCCTGGGATTCTCCGGGCAAGAACACTGGAGTGGGTTGCCATTTCCTTCTCCAATGCATGAAAGTGAAGTCGCTGAGTCGTGTCAGACTCTTAGCGACTGCATGGACTGCAGCCCACCAGGCTCCTCCGTCCATGGGATTCTCCAGGCAAGAGTACTGGAGTGGGGTGCCATTGCCTTCTCCACATATGTGTATAGATATTTACAATTTAACATAATCGGGACCTCATTCTAGATGCATTTTTGTCATGGACGGCGTGGTATTATTTCCATCAGCATTGGACAAATGAAAGTACAGCTCAGCGAGGGGTTGTGATTTGTCCACGGCAGAGCTGGCAAGTGCTAGGTTTGGTACGTCACTCCTGTGTGGGTTTTTCTGTTTAGGGTAAGTGCTCAGAGCAAAGGCCTCACGTATTTTTTGACACTGGTAGTTCCTGTTCAGAAATGTTCTCCCAGCGCCCAGCCTTGGCTCTGAACTGAGTGGTGATGTTGCTGTGTTGTCTTCCTGGGAGTGTCGCCTACTACAGAGGAGATGCAGAGTCCTGGACGAGTAGGGGTCTTCATACAGCTCCCTAGCTCAGTAAGAAAGGCA
This sequence comes from Neotragus moschatus, assembly GCA_006410615.1. Classification (NCBI taxonomy): domain Eukaryota; kingdom Metazoa; phylum Chordata; class Mammalia; order Artiodactyla; family Bovidae; genus Neotragus; species Neotragus moschatus. The sequence goes on from SJYA01002871.1 coordinate 1,402,498, forward strand.
CTGAGCTTCCTTCCCTGTAGACCAAGCGGCGGTGGCGGCGCCTGGCCCTGTGACGCGTGAGCCTCTCGGGGTGGTGCTGTGACGCACATGTGGCTCCAAGACGACCATGACCTCCCCCTGCAGCCTCATCACTCCCTGCTGGGCACGTGGAGAGCCATTTCGAAGACACTCAGGGGACATGGAAGTTGGTACTTGAGAGGGAGAGATGCTCATTACCTCATACTGACTGGCTTCCCTTTCTGCTCGTGCTTTGGTCTTAGGGCTGTCATCCAGTTTGCTGAAGATGAAATCATCTGTTCACCTCTCGGGCTGTGTTAGTGAAAATGAATTCTAATATGATTAGATATTAATGCAGTGCAATGGAGGATTGGTATTAAATTGAGGCCTTCTGATCTTGTTACTCCAGCAGTGCTCCCTCCTGCTCAGGCTATGGCCCTGCCAGCCCTGCTCCCCCCACAGAGGGTGGGGGGCCAGGGCCTGAGCCCCCAGGAGGCTGGACAGGACATGGAGTCAAGGGGGCGACAGTGGGATGATGAGTGGGGTTCAGGCCCAGCTCCCTCCAGGATGCCCCACAATGAGCCCTCACTCCCTTCAGGGCCTCAGCCTCCACCCCACATGGTAGGGCAGGGTGGGGGTGGGGTCATCCAGGGGGCAGGGGCACGATGCCAGGCCTGTCTGCACTCTCAGAGCCCTGAGCATGTTGTTGAAGACCGTGAGCTTTCGGAGAGTCAGGTTTTACCTTCCTGTCCAGAAGCACTGGAGTAAAAAGCTAAGAAGAGTCTTGTCTGTCTCCTCCAATCCCAGCCCTGTCTCCATCCCAGTCCCTTTTGTGAAACTGGCTGAACCTAATATCAGAGCTATGATTTTCCCAATAATCATGTATGGATGTGAGAGTTGGACCATAAAGAAAGCAGAGCACCGAAGAATTGTTGCTTTTGAACTGTGGTGCTGGAGAAGACTCTTGAGAGTCCCTTGGACTGCAAGGCGATCAAACCAGTCCATCCTATAGGGAATCAGTCCTGAATATTCATTGGAAGGACTGATGCTAAAGCTGAAGCTCTAATACTTTGGCCACCTGATGCGAAGAACGGACTCATTGGAAAAGACCCTGATGCTGGGAAAGTTTGAGGGCAGGAGGAGGAGATGGCAGAGGATGAGATGGTTGGATGGTATCACCAACCCAATGGACATGAGTTTGAGCAAGCTCCGGGAGTCAGTGATGGAGGGAGGCCTGGCGTGCTGCAGCCCATGCGGTCGCCAAGAGTCGGACACGACTGAGCGACTGAAGTGAACGGTGGTCGCTGGCTGAGCCACTTGCCCTAGCTCTGTCTCCCTTGCCTGGAGCAGGGGTCTCAGAAGTGTGGCGGACCAGCTCTGGTGTGTGCTGGCTGGGGTTCTGATGCCTGTGCATGTGAACCCCTAGCTTCCCCTACCTGCTGGAGGAAGAAGGCAAGTCTGTGCTCAGCCCCCGTGCTTAGTGCAGAGATGAACCCGAGGCCTGAGGGAGCCTAGGTCCAGTGTTGAAGCCCCATGGGGCCTTCCTCACAGGCCCACCCTGGGCTTGGGCTTTCCAAGGGAGCTGTGTGGGTCTGGGAACAAACCACTGAGAAATGGGCCAGGAATAGACCTTGGGGACGGTCAGATGGCATCACCTTCATGTATGAATAGCCTTTCTACAGACAGAGTGATTTTTCTTATGCTGTTTGCAGAAAACTGCTTTCAGAGGCAGACTTTGTACATAGGTTGGTAACGACTTTTTAATGACCTCAAGGGGCCTGGTGTCCAGGCAGCAGTGACTCAGTCTCCATGGGCAGCTCATGGTGAGAGGGAAGATGGAACACCTGAAAGCAAAGGGGGAAAAACAAGCCACAAATACGTGTATTTTCTTTGGTAGCATTACTCTGTAATTAGACAATTACAGGAAACAAGCGTCCCAGCAGCTGGCGGCTCCGCCATGTGTGCGGAGGAGGGCTGCGGCAGCCGTGAGCGCCTCGCGCTGATTTTGAAAGCCTGAGCCGAGTTTGCAGCCGCCAGTGCCCAGCCGCCTCGTGCCTCCGACAAACTGGGAGCAGACCACTTCCTCTCGGGGGAGACTGGGGGCCTGCTCCGCTGGCCCAGCCCCTGCCAGTCCTTGAGGAGGGGTGTTTAAAATCCTGGGGCTGCCTTTGAGCCCACCCACCCAACGACTAAACTGTTTAGGGGATGCGTTGAGAAGCAGAAAAAGAGGGCTAAAAGGAGGCCAGTGGCGAAACTTGGTTTTCTTCCCCAGGTTCTGCCATCACTTGCATGGCGGCCGGCGAGGGGGGGTTGGGGGGAGAAGGTGGGGGGGAGGGTCAGACATGGGAGCCCAGGGCTCGCACGGCAGTGAATGCCCCCCTCCCAACCTGCAGTGCTGGGCCCAGCTGCCCTGCCCTTTGCCTGCCTGCCCTGCTTCAGCTCCTCCTCCAGGACCCTCCCAGGAAGTCCCTGTGCCCACCTGGGTGTGGCCATTCAGCCCACAGCCCTCTGAGGGCAGCCCCATTGTGGCCCTGTTGCTTCCTGAGCCCCGTCCCCTGGATCCCTCCCTCGTGTGGCCACAGTCTTGTCACTGCGCAGGGTCTACATCTCATGCTTGCTTGTGTCGCACCTTCACAGAAGGGCAGCACCTCCTGTGTTGAGATTGTGGGACACTGTGTACTCCTGTCCCCACTCCACACAGTGAATGGAGACCCCTGCCCCCTCCACATCCTGGTCTCCGCTGGGCCGAGCCGTCAGCAAGGTCACAGGACGGTGTAACCAAGCAGTGCTTATGTTTCTCCTCACAGGTCCTGGCAGTCGGTAACTTTTGAAAGACGTCCAGCATCCTTCATCCGAATCGTTGGAACACACAACACGGCAAACGAGGTAAGGGTCCCCTTTGGTCAAAGACATAGTGGTATTTCCTGCCATCTGGGTGATGCTTCGGCCCAAGTAAACTGGAGCTGTTGGTTCCGCCCATCAATGGCCTGTTGTTCAGACAGCTTGCTTGGTATAGGAAGGAGGAGCCCTGCTCTCTCACAGGGGAACTGTTGTTACCATTTCTAGGTGTCTATTCACCACGAGTAGCAGGCAGCCGCTGCGGCTTCACTTCCTCCCCTGTGCAGAGATCTGGAGAGTCCTCTCCCCTCCCAGACCCCAGCTCTCTCAGGGTCCCTGGGACCCTGAGTGTGGTGTGTGAGGAACCCCGGCTCCATGGGGCAGCCAAGACGCACAGTTGTAGCTTTTCTCTGTCTGTCTACCCAGTCCTGCGCCGGCCTGCACATAGTGTTCATGGGTGAGCCTCTTCCTCCCTGGCCTGTTCCTTGCCTGGGCCTGGGCCTTGTTTCTGGGACAGCAGCTGTTCTTTTGAGCCACGCCATCTGGGTGTCCCTCCACCTGTGGAATTCATGAGGGAAGAGTGGGTGGGTTATTCTCTCAAGTTTGGGCTCCCGAGGCCAGGGTGGCTGGCAGGTGAGGTTCCTGGGCCTCAAACATGCTATCTTCTCTGGCTGGAAATGGCTCTGGAGGACGCAGTGTGTTCCTTCAGATGAGAGAGGGGTGGGCAGTGCCTGCAGTGCCTTGAGAGCCCTAGGGAGGGCGCTGTGAGCGACAGCACAGGACTCGAGTGCAAACCAGGACCGTGCCAGACCCCTGGGACTGCCTCCCCCAACAGCGTGCATCCCTCTGGGCTCCAAGAGCCACCTCGGGGCCCACTCACACCACTTAAGGTGAGAAGAACATCTGTTTCCATTTTGAGTGCAAAATAATCCATCTGTAAGTTAATTGCTTAGCCTCTGTTCCTCAGGTGGGCATAGAGTAAGCGCTGGTGGTGAGGGGTTGGAGTTGGCAGGTGGCCATGCCACAGGTCCATCTGCTCATCACACTCTTGCTTTTACACAGTCAGATGTGCTTAGCGCACACCCTGAAGGCCTGACCGCTGGTTAAAGACCACAGTCGTAAGAAACAGTAAGGTTGAAGCTCAAGAGGTAAATGAAAGGCATAAAAATAGTAACCATCCTGCAGTTTCACCCCTACGTAAACTTTCTCAGATCTATACAGGACCAGTGTCCTGCGCGTGTGGCCAGGGCTGTTGCGTGGGGCTGCATGCCCGGAAGTGGCTCTGTGCTTGGGGTTTAATGCTCCCCAGCATCCTCTTGAAATTCTTAGTACTCTTATCTTTGGATTTTCTTTTTAAGGGAAGAGCATCCACCGGGGGCTCCCTGCAGGCCAGCCTCCGCCCCTTCTCCCTCCCTAGGAAGGGTTCTCAGCCACCTACCCTGACCCCTGGTGCCTGGACCCATGCAGCCTCCTCAGCCTGCCCTGTGACCACTGCCACTCCCAGTGGGACCCCCACACATTTGTGAGGAGAGTCAGGATCTGGTGTGGGTCCCCTGTGCAAGTCACAGGATGGGGCCCTGGGTGCCCTGAGGGTCTGCCCTGACCTAACACTGTCCCCCGAGCTGGAGCGAGCACAGCATCAAATAGCAGATGAAAACGCTGGGGCACGTCAGGAGAGACCCTGGGAGAAAAGGAAAAGCTTTCTCTCTGCCTATTGAAGGAGAGACGCTACATTTCCATTTTTCACTGAGCCCCACACATTACACCGTGGGCTCTGGATCGTGCGCTATTTGTCAGATGAGAGTTCTCCAAGGCACATCAAGGTGCTTCTGGTTCTCTGAAAAGCATTTTAAGCAGTGAAAATATTGTGATAACGTATATTCATTTTGCTTTTGTATTTATTTAGAATAAAAATGATACACGCCCACAATATATTTCTTGCAGAGAAGAGCTTAGAAACAGAAGCCTAGAACTTTTGCTTACCTTTTTATTTCAAAACAAACCTGAAAATTATAAAATAAAGAAGGCCATTGATAGTTTTTAAAGCACAAAATTAAAGAATTCTAAACATCAGGTCATAAAAACACTTTTTTATTCTTTGAAGATGTAACAGAAGTATAAATTTGAATCTGTATTTTAATAGATATTTGAGCCCCAAACAAAATATCATAGTTTTATAATTTTACCAGTAATTCTCAATTTTTCTAACCACTTAAATTACATGTATATTACTAAATTAGAAAACAATTTGAATGTATCTTTACTTAACAGTATATGAAGCTAAAATATTTTTATTTGCAATCCCTTGTTTCTTATATAATGCATTTTTTTAAAGGACATTTTATTTTCTTTAGTTCCTGAATGGGACTTGGTAATTGTCATTTAACAGTAGAAGGAATTCTTAAGTCAGGGAAGGCTGAGAAGCACTGGAGCAAGTCAGATCAGGGTCTTCTTCCAGGTCTTGACCCCAAGGCCCTCACCTCAGTGACCAGCGGAATAATTTCCCCTTACAGAACTCAAAAGCTGGCATGCCAGATCTCTCCCCAATGAGTTTACAAAAATATCTGCAAGGAGCCCCAGCTACTTGAGACCTGCCAGTTTGGAGACTGGATTCCCCAGTTTGAATGGGTTGACTTAGGTCACTAATTAACTGGTGACCCCGTTATATCTGGCTGATGAGCAACTTGCTCAGCTGCTTTATCGAGTGAGTTATTGATTAGGAAGAAAAACCTCAGCGTGGTGTCGCCAACCTGGGAACATCTCAAATCATAAAGCAAACAATGACCGGGATCATAAGGCAAGATCCATAAACTGTGTCATTCTCAGAGCAAACAAGAAAGGCACAAGAGTTGATTTCACGGAGTATCGGGAATGTAGCATGGCCTCAAAGAGAATGTTCTTTATTGCAGCATACCGGTATTGGGCGTCATATCCTCCTTCTTGGAGATGGGCAGGAATGTGTGCAGAGTCAGAGAAGTGAGGGAAGGAGGGTGACTAGGGAGGTTCGGTCAGGACTCCTGGGGGGACTTGATGGCATAGCCAGCAGGGAAAGCAGGCAAGGGTCCAAGACAAGCCTGGTCCCGAGTCCCATGTAGCCAGCACCATGCCTCAAGAAGACAGGGGTCCAGGCGCCTCTTCCTTACATTGGAGGACGGGGTGGAAGGCAGGCCAGGATTCTTTAGTCTGTCCTGGCTTATATGCCAAGGAGCATCAGTAGCCTGCATTGACTCAGAGCCAGGACCTGTTTCCCTTTAGATAGTGAATGTTACCAGCCCACAGACTGTGTGAATTTCAAGAAGTATAGATGGAGTTGGTTTCTATCATGAGAGGTTAGATGGTGTATGCAGATAGGGAAAGAAGCATGCCAGTTCTCCCAGGTAAAGCTGTTTGCTGCAGGTGCTGCCCTGTGTGGAGAGGGTGTCAGAGCAGAGCCAGGCAGGGAAGTGCAGTTTAGCACCCTGTGAATTGAAGAGCATTCGGCAGGAGGGCAGGCTGTCTGGGCAAAGGTGGAAAGGTGGCGTGTGTACGTGGCTGTAGCTGTTGGCAGCTCCGGGGATGTGGCAACAGGAAAGGTCCAGAGCTAAAGTCCTCTGGGATTTCTTGCCCGACGTGGCCATGTGTCTGTGTTGCTCTAGTCAGCCTGGCCTCCCCGCACCAGGCTCAACATCTGGCCACAGGCTGATCCCCGCCCCGACCCCGACCCCTCCACCAGGGCCAGCTCTCAGGTGATGGCCACCAGGCAGGCTGCGGGCATTCAGGTTTCTTGATCACCTGTCTAGGCATGCGTCTGATTTCCTCGGCGTTTCATGCCTCTCCTTTGGGAAGCACGTGTCTGCTGCTGGCAGCTGTCTCTCATCTTCCTTTGTGAGCACCAGGCAATGAATTCATTTAATTTTTTAGCTACATTTACGACTTCTGTCAATAAATTCCCTTAATGTTTACCTGTCGAAGACAGCACCACTTGGCTCCAGTGACCTCCTGCTCCTTGTCTGCTCAGCATTTCCTTGTCATCTATCTCAACTTCTCAGGACGTTTTTCCTTTCATTGCCCACCAGGGAGCCTGTCATCCGGCCCCTCCTCCTTGGTTCTGCCCCTGGACATGCCCCTCCCTCTGCCGCTCGGAGGCTGCTTTCCTGTCCTCTCACGCTCAGCACTAGATGGCAGGCACATGTCAGTTTGTCTGTCAGCGAGTTCCCCAACCTGCTCTCCTTCAGTTATTTTCATTCATCTGATTCTCCGTGGTGCCTAGAGCTGAAAAGGTCTCCCTGGCTTTTTCCTCCATCACTTTCTACTGGTCTAGTCGCCAGGGCAGCTGTGTGGTCCTTCCAGCCCACCTGCCTTGACTGCGGCCTGACTCTGAGCTACTTGGGAGGCAGACATGGCTCTCCTGCCTGCAGGAGGTTAGAAACGGCCTTATGGACAAGACCACAAACATCCTGACGGATCTGAAGTTTCCACTCATACCCATGCAGCAGCCAGGCTGGTTCTGATGCGGCGTCTCTCACAAGCCTTTCATTCGCATTCAGCTGGGCACCACAGAAGAGCAGCGAAGGCACAATGCTTCGTCCTTAAGGAGGCTGTCAGCCTGCCAGCCTGTTTCTTATGCCTGTTTTGCTTATGCTCGTTTCTTATTTTGACTTTGATGAAGCCTGGTTGGAGAGCAGGTTGTGGAGTGATTTTTCAGGAGGTAGAGACCTCAGGGGCACAAGCAGCCCCACGGGCTAGAAAGGACTTACAGGAAAAGCTTCCTTTCTGCAGTATGGAACGACCAAGTTCCTGCTCACAAGAACCCACAGGAAAGAAAGCCTTTGCCGAGTCAATAACAGAGAGTGAGAATGAGATGGACAGTCTGTAGGCAGCTCTCAGGGCTCCAGTTATGTGTTGAATTTATGTAGCTGAGGAAAGAGGCTGTGTGGTAATTTTTTTCTTATGTCCCGGCCCTAACTTGGGCCCGGCACGTGTGCGCACAGGAGTAGCTGCTTCCTGAGTGAGCAGATGAATGATTCAGTCTGTCCATCCATCGCTTCCTCTCCCTATCAGGCAGCCAAATAAAGGAAAATGTTCAGTGAAACAACTTCTCATCCCCGCAGTCCATGGGGATGAACATCACAGCGTATCCAAAGATAGAAGCCAGCACAGAAGAATCCATGTAGTGGGATAACATTCGTACAAATGTCAGAAACTAGGCTGTGACATCTAAGGATGTGCACACAGAAAAGAAGTGATTATTATGAAAGGCAGGCTGTGGCTTTAATAGTAGGGCAGGGGCCCAGGTCAGGAAGGGACCATATGGTGCCGGCAGTGTTTCTGGTTCTTGACCTGCGTGCAGTTTATGTAGCTGGAGTTCACTATATAGTTATTTAACAAGCTGTACATTTGTATTTTATGCACCTTTTAGTGCATAGTTTTCACAGTAAACAATGTTCTGTTTTAAGCAAAAGGGATAAATTGATGAGAAAACCAAAGCTGAACAATGTTAAGTGATTTGTAAGAGTTTGAATTCAGGCAGCTTGGCTCTGAACATCCAGGGTGCTCTATCTCCCAAAAAAGGTATAATGTTGGATTGGCCAAAAAAGTTCATTCAGCTTCCCCATGACTCTAGTAGTGCTTATTTGTCTTTAACGTCATTCAAAACAGTTTGGTTAGATATTATTGTGACAGCTGTCATATCAGCGTGCATTTTAAAAAGTTTATCAAAATTGTGTAACCATTTTTGTGTGAGCATTTTAATATTGAAGATGGAAGAAAAAAGCAACATTTTTGGCATATTGTGCTCTATTATTTCAAGAAAGGTAAAAAGACAACTGAAACCTGAGGGAAGATTTGTGCAGTGTATGGAGAAGGTGCTGTGACTGATCGAAAGTGTCAGACGTGGTCTGTGAAGTTTCATGCTGGAGATTTCTTGCTGGATGGTGCTCCATGGTCAAGTAGACCCGTTGAAGGTGATAGCAATCAAATTGAGACATTAATTGAGAACAATCAGTGTTATACCACGAGAGATAGCTGGCATACTCAGAATATCGAAATCAAGCATTGAAAATCATTTACACCAGTTTGGTTGTGTTCCTCGCTTTGATGTTTGAGTTCCACATAAGTTAAATGAAAAAAACTGTCTTGACCCTATTTCTGCATGTGATTCTCTACTTCAACGTAATGAATACATTCTGTTTTTAAAACAAACTGTGACAGGCGATGAAAAGTGGATACTGTACAATAATGTGGAACAGAAGAGCTTGTGGGCAAATGAAATGAACCACCACCAACCAAAGGCCAGTCTTCGTCCAAAGAAGGTGAAATTATGCATATGTTGGGATTGGAAGGGAGTCCTCTGTTATGAGCCCCTTCTGGGAAAGGAGCTCATAATTAATTAATTCCAACAAATACAGCTCCCAGTTAGACCAACTGAAGCTCAATGAACGGCGTCCAGAAGTAGTCAATAGGAAACACATTATCTTCCATCAGGACAATGCAAACTGTAAGTTTCTTTAATGAACAGGCAAGAACTCACCATTGACTGGGGCATCCTTGGCTGGAACACCCACTGTACATAGCAGATTTCTATTTATTTTGGCCTTTATAAAATTCTCTTAATGGAAAAAGTTTCAGTTCCCTAGAAGACTGTAAAAGATACCTGGAACAATTCTTTGCTCAAAAAGATTAAAAGTTTTGGGAAGGTGGAATTATGAAGTTGCCTGAAAAATGGCAGAAGGTAGTGGAACAAAACAGTGAACATGTTCACTAAAGTTCTTGGGGAAAATGCAAAATGTCTTGTATTTTTACATAAAAACCTGAAGGAACTTTCTGGCCAACCCAATAAATAGTAAAGCCCCAGAAAAGAGCCCAGCTCTGCCCTGGCTAGGCCATCAGATCAGATGTTGGTGAGCAGGTGGTTCCTGTGGGCAAGCTTTGTGCACCAGCCGGGGCTCGAACCAGGAGAGAAACCCAGGCAAGGGCCCTTCCCTAGAGGGGCTGTAGCTTCACCGCCTGACAAAAGTCAACCCACAGGAAGAGCACCTGAACCTGGGCTGGGGGCAGGGGTGACGTGAAGCGCAGGAGCCTGAGTGAGGTTGCAGTGAGCAGAGGCAGTGGCGGCAGGTGGGCACGGCCCTGGATGGGCAGACTGCACTGAGGCTGTGCAGTGGAGGCTTTCGGAGGGTGGAGGGTGCAGATTCCTCCCGGCTCCTGGGAACCAGCTGCAGGAGGGTCCGCGCTGCCGACACCAGCAGGGTGGAGAGTCTGTAAGTGGCTGCTTGAGCTGCCCTCCAGGACCAGTCAGCGCCAAGCCTGGAGTGAGGCAGAATTTATTTACAGGCTCTGTCGGGCCTGTGAGTGGCTGTGGGCTCCCAGTGCCATCCTTGTTGCCATAGCAACATGTGGCTCTAGTGAAGAAAAAAACAAAAAGAAGGAAACAGATTATTATTATTATTTTTTTTTTTTAAGAAAAAGGCTCCCTCCTGGCCTGGTGACAATTCATTTCAGTCGCTCAGTCGTGTCCGACTCTTTGTGACCTTATGGACTGCAGCATGCCAGTCTTCCCTGTCCATCATGAACTCCCGGAGCCTACTTAAACTCAAGTCCATCAAGTCAGTGATGCCGGTGACAATTATTTCTCAGGCCCTGCCCCCTGGTCTGGTCACTCCCTCGAGGATTCCCTCCCAGGCAGCATCCGCCAAAGGATGTCTGAGAAACAGCCTCAACGCACAGGGCAGGGAGGTGGGGGATAAGCCCAGGAGGAGAGAGAAATAGGAAGGAATGGGGGCCCTTTTCCAGTGTGAACCAGGAGACCTCAGCATTGGTGCCAGCCTTGCCCCCAACCAGCTTTGTCACCTCACCTCCCTGGCTCTCAGGACACTTGTCTTTAAAATAAGGAGAGTGGACTAGATCTTAAAGGATCCTTCCCAGTGAGACAGAAAAAAAAATCAGAAAAATACTTACAGTACAATTATCCAAGACCTTTTATAGACATCTTTATATTTAAATATCTTTTAGGAAAGATTTTATTGGGAAAACAAAGGGAAAGTGACACAACAGTGAGTGCATCATTGTTGCAAATGCTCCACAAGCCTTGTGGCCATTGCAGTGGAGCAGTGCAGCTCCAGACGCCTGGCCTGGGGGGATGCCCGCAATGCCTAAGCGTGGGGGCCTGGGGGCCACTGGGCGGCGAGATGGACGAAGACTCCAGCTCATGGGCATGCCGTCCAGCCATGCCTTGCTGCGGACCCAGTGGTGAGGAGTCAGGCCTGAGATCTCCATGGAGCCGGTGCTCTTCAAGACAAAGCAGACACCTCTGGATGAAGTGAACAGCTGCCTTGGGCGGTGGGGCCGCTAGAGCAGCCTCTGGGGGAGAGCAGGGGACCCCAGTAAGGCCGTGTCTACCAGTTCCCCCAGGACTAGAACATTTCTCCTTTTTTGCCTTCGTTTTCCAGATTAATTAAGAGAAAAGAATCTTTCTCCTGGGAGCTCTGGAGTACGCACGTAGGAAATCCTCAGGGATTCCAGGGCTGCCAAAGGTGACATGTTTTAGAAAGGCTTTTCTCCAGAACCTTCCAGGTAGTAGTGTTCAAGATACTTGTGCCCGGGCTTATGGGAAGATGGCAAAGTGACATTGGAAAGTTAAAAAAAAGCCGTTGCCATATAGAAGCAGTGTCATCAAGAAGCTTACTCTTGTGCCTAGTAGGAATAAATAATACTTGTGCAAAACTACTGGGGTATCCTGTCACCCCAAAGCAATGCTAAAAAGTTGCTGCTCACAACCTGGAAATATCTGGCTATGAAATGGGAGAAATATAGCAAGAAATACCTTGCTATAACTGGTCTAACTGAAAACCATGTTTTGGGCTGTTCAGATGTACATACATGATACTCTTAATTTTAAAGTGCCATGTTTTATTGGAAATACTTGGTCATCATTTTTAAGGGAACAAAGATCAAACATCTCTTCAGTCTAGACAGACTTGGAACTTCTGTTCCTGAGACAAGTGTAAGAAGATGTAATTGTCGGCATCACCAAGCTCAGTAGGGTTTGCTGAGCACTGAGTGTGTGCCAGGCTGCCATACACATGTTGCGAAAGGAGAGAGGAAGTCTTCAGGGTGTGTAATTCGGAAGCCAGATCTCTGTGTCTGCATGGGCAGACAGCATTGAGAGGTAGGTGTCTATTTATAAAGATATGTCACCTCGTAAATGTAAGTTGAAAGCTTGGCTCAGAAATCCTATTTGTATTGGTTGGTATGAAAGAAGTCTTTGAAAATTACTCAAGAGAAGCCTGAAAAGCAAGGTAGAGTAATTGATCAACATTTATTAAATTTTCCTGATTTCTGCTACAGTTCACAGTGGGTTCTGCTACAGTTCACAAGTGGACTCACAGGCCAACTTGGGAAAATTAACAGAGGCCTCTCTCTCTGCTTTTAAAAACCTTGGGGACCTCTCCAGGGAAACAGTGGATAAGAATCCACCTGCCAGTTTAGGGGACAGAGGTTCAGTCCCTGGTCCAGGAAGATTCCACCTGCTGCAGAGCAACTAGGCGCGCGTGCCACAGCTGCTGAGCCTGCTCTCCATCTCCCGCACCCCACAGAAGGGAAGCCGCCAGCAGCAGCGAGGAGCCCCGTGCGCCACACCCACAGTGCACAGCACCAAAGACTCAGTACAGCCAAGTAAATGCTGAAATTTTTAAAAATGTCAGGGGAAATGGCATTTGTTAAAATGTCTCAAAAAAAAAAAAAAAAAAACACCTTGAAGACATGTTAAAGAGTGCTTGGGGAATCATCTAATGAAAAGCAGCAAAGAGTGGCCAGCAAAGGAATTCCCTGGTTCACCAAGGAGGGGCCGCACGTACGTGTGCAGCCTCTCCAGGGCTCCCAGAGAAAAGAGGACCCCAGACTGTCTCCAGCATGTCGAGAATTATAGCTCCCAGAGAGGAAAGGAAAGGGGTAATAAACAGCAGCCACAAAAAAGGACATGCGGACGGTGACACAAGCTTCTGAGTGAAAAGAAACTCAGGACCTGGCTGTTCCTCTGAGAGGGAGGCCCCAGGTATGGCGGGACAGGCCCCTCGCAGCACTGACAACTCCTCTGGGCAACAGAGACCCTGCAGTGTCTGCGTGAGGAGAGCGCAGCATCCTCACGTCCTCACTGGCACACCTCTGCTGCTGAGCCCCGGGGGCCTGGGGGCTTGAGGAAAGAGCCCTGGCCTTGAGCCAGACGGTGGCAGTGAGTGAGGACACCGCGACGCTTACCGCCTCTGTGGCGTCCAGGCCTGGCCTGGGTGTTGGCTTCCCACCGTTGCTGTGCGGGCTCGAGGCTGGTGGGTTGAACTATTGACTGAGACCGCTGAGCCGGCACATTGTACAGAGCGGGGCGGCGAGGCCCAGGCCTTCATCTGGACGTCCTCCCTGTGCCTTCTGCCCGGGGCCACTCCCGCCCCGGCCACGAGGCTGGGTTTCGCACACCTTCCTCCTGACCTTCAGGCAGGGTCACACTCACAGGTTGTGTCTTCCTGCTCGCTTGCTGCCCAGTTATCTGAGGGAGGAGCTGTCCTGGCACTCAGAGGGCACAGGAGCGAGAGCGACCCCGCCCCAAGATGTACCCCCTCCTGCTCCTGGGCTGCATCCCTCTGTGTGGGGTCCTGACAGCGGGGACTGCATGGCCTGGCCAGCCTTCGTGCTCAGTGAGGTCACTGAGGTTTGAAAATCAAGCTGTGGAAGGACGATCAGAGGCCAAGTCCAGGTCTGGTGCTTGGGAGCCTGGGGTCACCATAGTCCTCCCAGGGGGACCCCAGCCTCTGTCTTCCCGGGGGGACCCCAGCCTCTGTCCTCCCGGGGGGTCACCCAGCCTCTGTCCTCCCGGGGGGACCCCAGCCTCTGTCCTACCAGGGGTCACCTGCCTCTGTCCTCCCAGGGGGACCCCAGCCTCTGTCTTCCCAGGGGTCACCCAGCCTCTGTCCCCCTGGGGGGTTCCCCAGCCTCTGTCCTCCCTGGGGGACCCCAGCCTCTGTCCTCTCAAGGGGGACCTCAGCCTCTGTCCCCCTGGGGAGGACCCTAGCCTCTGTCCTCCCAGGGGTCACCCAGCCTCTCTCCTCTCGGGGGGGTCTCCAGCCTTTGTCCTCCCTGGGGGTCCCCAGCATCCATCCTCCCAGGGTGGGACCTCAGCCTCTGTCCCCCTGGGGGGGACCCCAGCCTCTGTCTTCCCAGGGGTCACCCAGCCTCTCTCCTCTAGGGGGGGTCTCCAGCCTTTGTCCTCCCTGGGGGTCCCCAGCATCCGTCCTCCCGGGGTGGGACCCCAGGCTCTGTCCTCCCAGGGGTCCCTAGCCTCTGTCTTCCTGGGGAGTCCTCAGCCTCTGTCCTCCCAGGGGTCACCCAGCCTATCTCCTCTCAGGGGGTCTCCAGCCTTTGTCCTCCCTGGGGGTCCCCAGCATCCGTCCTCCCGGGGTGGGACCCCAGGCTCTGTCCTCCCAGGGGTCCCTAGCCTCTGTCTTCCTGGGGAGTCCTCAGCCTCTGTCCTCCCAGGGGTCACCCAGCCTGTCTCCTCTCAGGGGGGTCCCCAGCATCCGTCCTCCCGGGGTGGGACCCCAGCCTCTGTCCTCCCAGGGGTCTCTGTCAGTCTTACCAAGCCTGTTACCAGGGGCTGCTTTTATCCTTTTAAAGTGCCGCTTTCCTGCTTGTCCCGCATCGCTGTGTTCTACCTCAGAGGATTTCAAGTTTAGGGGTTTGCTGTTGTCTGCTTGCTTTCTTCAGACTCTTGTATTTGTCACCACAAACATATTCCTTTTGTGATATTTTAAATTGAAGCAACACTTAAGTGTTTAAGCGTCTCCTCTGTCCAGAGGCCCCTGGCTGCCCGCCCGGGTCCAGGCCAGGCCGCCACCAAGCCCTCTGAGGCACACTTCTTGCTCTACTGTCCCTGTGGCGCACCTCCCCGGCTCCCTTCCTGTGCCATCACGTGGGGCTGGGGCGCCCACAGAGGACTCCTCTGATCAGACCTGCCTCATCCTTCCAGGCCCTGCTTGGGAGGCGTGCCCCGCCCCACACCCTCCCAGCTCCCTGCATGGTCAGGGCCTGTCCTCACTCAGCGTGGGGTGTGCCCTCCCAGGGGCCAGGACTCACTGGAGGGGTACAGGAGGTGCCTCGGTTTGGGATGACCGCGTGCATGCACTTGGACCTCCTGAGCCCCGTGGGCCCCTCTCCCGTCTGGGTCCCGACCACTCCCGGTGTCCAGCAGTCCCAGCCTGGCACCTGGGGGCACCAGTGCTGCTCCACTCGCCGCCCTGAGCCCACTCACTCCATTACCGCTGCCCCCTCTACCTCTGCACTGGTCTTTCTGTTTGTAAAACACCCTTTGCACTTGGACTCCTCCCCACGCAGTTTGTGACTGGATAGCTGTTTCTTGTGTGTTGCGTATGAGTCGGCGGAGCCCGCTGGGTGCTGGAGATGCTCAGAACCCGCATCAGAGTTAGTTGGTCCCTTGGTGACACCCTGGGACTCCAGGGTCACAGCCTGAAGCGCAGCTCTGACTGGCCCTGGTTCCTCATGGTCGCTGTGCAGGCTCCACCAGGCAGGCTTCGGGGGCTCCCAGTTCCCCCACTCGGGGCAGAGCCTGCGCTGAGCTCCGCAGGGTCAGGGAGACGAGTGGGCCTGATTGCCGGGAGCCGCCCGCGGACGCTGAAACGGCCCCGCTGGGTGTGTTGGGAATAGCGGCCATTTGCATTACCCCTTCAGAACGGGTAGGTGGGTGGGCTGGAGACAGTGGGCAGTTACAGTTCAGTCTCGCAGGCAGAGGAGAGAGGCCGTAGACAGTCCTCCAGGCCTCTCGCCCCAGCGCCCCCGCCCGCGCTGCCCACGGCCCGGTCCTCAGGTGGCGGCCAGTCAGCGGGCGCGGTGGTCTTAACTTTGCACTTCAGAGTTTTTACTTATTTGTTTATTCCTGTGTGAGGCCCTGCGCGGGAGAGAGGAGAGCCGCGCCTGGGTCCTTGAGTCACGGGAACTGACAGCTCGGCGCGGGCGGGAGGAGGAGCCCCAGCCCCGCAGGCGGCCCAGGAGCCAAGAGGCCGAAGGGAGGCCGCGAGGGCCGAGGGCAGGAGCGAAAACCCAACCTGCCGCGGGCGACGGCCGGGCAGCCCGGGCAGCCTGGGGGTGCGTCATGCGGACGCCTCCTGCGGGGGAGCGGGGTGGGGCACGGGGAAGACTCGGTCGTGTTGAGAAACGGAAGGATGCTGTGTTCGCTTGCAGGGAGGTCTGAGAGAGGACCCACTGATGGGGCGGGGGTGTTATGGAAGCAGAGGTGTGTTCTGGAGGGTCATCTCCACGGCTCCATCATGTCCTTGCTCATAAAGCAAGAGACTGTCAGTTACCCACTAGGAAATGGTTCTGTCACTTCAGAAGCTTGAAGAATGTGGAGGTGATGGAGAGTAGATTAATAGTTACTACTTAGAAGAGGATTTTCAGATTGACCTCAAGTAGCTCAGGTGAGAGAGCCAGTGGCCCTGTAGACAGTTTTTAAATCCCCAGAAAAGGCCCTCCCATCAAGCTGCTGACAGGTAAGCACCTGCCAACGAGCCCAAGTGGGTAGATTTGCTGGGGGGGGGGGGGAAGAAAAGGCGCTGATCCTGGGCAGCTACGGCCGTGGGGGTCCACAGGAGGCAGCACCAGCCTGAGCTTTAGAGAGAGATGGGGGCTCACCGTGAGAAGAAGCAGACTCTGCTGTACAGAGAGGGCCCGGCTCAGTCAGTTCCGTGTTAGAGTCTGAAAGGCAGGATTTGAAACAGTGGTAGGCAAATGAATTGAAGTGGGAATATGGAAAAAATAGTGATGCAGGGAGGTAAGCAGGGAATTTATATTTTAAGTAAATTTCCCGGTTGATATTACATTTGTCTTCTGCTCTGTGAACCTGATTCTGCAGGAGAGTGCACGTGTATGCGTACATAGTGGATGTATGCCTGTGTGCATGGGGTGGGTGTGTGTGGTGCGTGTGTGCACAGTGCATGTACTTGAGCTGTGAGGTCACAGAGCTTCCAGGGGGAAGGGGCAGCCCCACCCCAAGCTCTCCGCACCACTGAGCCCCCTGCAGTCTCCTCCGCCTGGTCCATGGCCAGCCTAGCCTGCTTCCTGCCCACTCCCAGAATTCCATTGCCTTCTCCTCTACAGCCCGGCCTTTATCCAGGACTCAGGAAGCGGGCAGATCCAAGTTCAGTGGCTCCTCTCTCTAGCCAGTAGGCCTCTCAGAAGGAAAGGGTGCACCCAACACAAGCAGAATAAGGCATGAGCTCTCCTGGGAACATGGGGTGGCCAGGGGTGGGAGCCTGTGCTGTCTCTCACAGCTGTCCACAGGCCCAGACACCCGGCAGTCCTTTCCAAGCAATCACTGCATGCTGGTTACATGCTTCTATAAATCAGTGACGCTCTACTACAACTGACATCATCTTATATGGAGGACCCTGGGCTGCTTTGGGAGAAGTCTGGAGACCTGGGGGAGGAAACCCGCGGGGTGGAGTAGCACGGTGTGAGAACGAGGCCCTGCCAGGCGTTTGTCCAGGACGCTGTGGTTCTAGCAGCAGGTCTTCTGTCTCCTGGTTCCCCAGCCATGGTGACCTCTGGCTCCCTCAGCCTCAGCTCCTGTCCTGTTATTGGCCCAGCGCACCCGTGTCTCCAAGGCTGTCTGGTGCCATCAGGCCCCTCTGTAACTGGCACTCACCCCTAAGTCCCACTCCAGCTTTCTGCTCCAGAGCCTCACCCATCACCACTGTCACCTCTCCTCACAGTTGGCCGCTTGGACATCACTTGGCTGGCTGTCTCCTCCCCAGCGTATTTACCTATATTATTCCTCTTGCCCAGAACACATCTAACCCTATAATGTTCTGGCCTTCCCTGCAAGTCTGTTAACTTTTGCTTTGTTTTAATTTTATTGAGGTACAGTTGATATACATGTTGTGTTAATTTCTTATGAACAGCAGAATGACTCCAGTTGTATATATATGTATATATATTCATTTTCTCGTATCCTTTTCCATTGTGGTTTGTCAGATGCTGAATACAGCTCCTCGCTGTAGAGTGGCTCCTTGCTGTGTATCTGCTCTGCAGTTTGCACCTGCTCAGCCCTTCCCACCCCTGCCTCTCCTCTCCTCCCTAGGCAGCCACAAGTCTGTTCTCTGTCTGAGTCTGGTTTTGTTTCATAGATATGTCGATTTGCATATTTTGGATTCCACGTATAAGGGATGCCATATGGTCTCTCTCTCTTCCTGGCTTGCTTCACTTAGGATGTTAATCTAGATCCATGTTGCTGCGGATCTGCCTGTAGACTGTGGTGGAGTGGGAGGGGGCAGGCACATGCTTGCAGGATCTTAGTTCCTTGACCAGGGATCAAGCCTGCACCCTCAGCAGTGGTAGTGTGGAGCCCTAACCACTGGGCTGCCAGGGGATTCCTGTTTGTCACCTTTTAAAGCACTCTCTTGAGGGCTTAGTCTCTTAAGTTCTATGAGCAGCGGCCTTCAAACAAGGTATTTTTATTGTTGCTCCGTTGTGTCCACTCTTTGCAACCCTTTGGGCTGCAGCATGTCAGGTTTCCCTGCCCTTCAGTATCTCCCAGAGTTTTCTGAAACCCCTGTCCATTGAGTTGATGATGCCATCCAACCATCTCATCCTTTGTTGCCCTCTTCTCTTCCTGCCCTCAGTCTTTCCCAGCATCACGGTCTTTTCCAGTGAGTCAGCTCTTTGTATCAGATGGCCAAAGTATTGGAGCATCATCATCAATCCTTCCAGTGAATATTCAGGACTGATTTCCTTTTCAGTTGACTGGTTTGATCTCCTTGCTGTCCNTCCTTTGTTGCCCTCTTCTCTTCCTGCCCTCAGTCTTTCCCAGCATCACGGTCTTTTCCAGTGAGTCAGCTCTTTGTATCAGATGGCCAAAGTATTGGAGCATCATCATCAATCCTTCCAGTGAATATTCAGGACTGATTTCCTTTTCAGTTGACTGGTTTGATCTCCTTGCTGTCCAAGGGACTCTCAAGAGTCTTCTTCAGCACCACAGTTTGAAAGCATTAATTCTTTGGTGCTCAACCTTCTTAATGGCCCAACTCTCACATCCATACATGACTACTGCAGAAACCATAAATTTGACAATATGGACCTTTGTTAGCAAAGTGATATCTCTGCTTTTTAATACACTAAGTTTGTCATAGCTTTTCTCACAAGGAGCAAGCATCTTTTAATTTCACAGTGGCAATCTCTGTCCACAGTGATTTTGGAGTCCAAGAAAATAAAGTACCTCACTGTTTCCATTTTCTCCCCTTCTGTTTGCCTTGAAGTGATGGGACTACATGCCATGATCTTAGTTTTTAATGTTGAGTTTTAAGCCAGCTTTTTCACTTTCCTCTTTCACCTTCCATCAAGAAGCTCTTCAGTTCTTCACTTTCTGCCCTAAGGGTGGTGTTATTTGCATGTCTGAGGTTATTGATATTTTTCCCATCAACCTGGATTCTAGCTTGTGATTCATCCAGCCTGGCATTTTGTAGGATGTATTCTGCATATAAGCTAAATAAGCAGGGTGACAATATACAGCCCTGATGTACTCCTTTCCCAATTTGGAATCAGTTCATTGTTCCACATCCGGTTCTGACTGTTGCTTCTGGACTGGCACACAGATTTCTCAGGAGGCAGGTAAGGTAGTCTAGTATTTCCGTCTCTTGAAGAATTTCCCACAGTTTATTGTTATCCACACAAAGGCTTTAGCATAGTAAAGCAGATGGTTTTCTGGAATTCTTATGCTTTTTCTATGATCCAGTGGATGCTGGCAATTTGACCTTTGGTTCCTCTGTCTTTTCTCAATCCAACTTGTACATCTGGACGTTCTTGGTTCACATATTGATGAAGCCTAGCTTGAAGGATTTTGAGCATTACCTTGCTAGCTTGTGAAATGAGTGCAATTGTGCAGTACTTTGAACATTTTTTGGCATTGCCCTTCTTTCAGATTGGAATGAAAACTGACCTTTTCCAGTCATGTGGCCACTGCTGAGTTTTCTGAATTTGCTGGCATATTGAGTGCAGGACTTTAACAACATCATCTTTTTAAGATTTGAAATTAGTTCAGCTGGAATTCCATCACCTCCACTAGCTTTGTTCATAGTGATGCTTCCTAAGGCCTACTTGACTTCACACTCCATGATGTCTGGGCCTAGGTGAGTGACCACACCATCGTGGTTATTCCAGTCATTAAGACTTTCTTTGTACAGTTTTTCTGTCTGCATATCCCNAGCTGGAATTCCATCACCTCCACTAGCTTTGTTCATAGTGATGCTTCCTAAGGCCTACTTGACTTCACACTCCATGATGTCTGGGCCTAGGTGAGTGACCACACCATCGTGGTTATTCCAGTCATTAAGACTTTCTTTGTACAGTTTTTCTGTCTGCATATCCCCTAAAAGAGCTTTAGGGAAAAAAGTATAATTTTTTGAACATTTTAAGTAAAACATTTGTTCATAAGTTTAAATATAATTATTTATGTTATTATGATATAGGAAAAAATAAACATTTTAAAAGGTGGAAGATGAAGACTAATTATTAGGAATACATAATTGACGACATGATTTACTAAGATAGATTTTTAACCAACTTGTTGAATTAAGGGACACCAAATCTGAAGATAATTGTGGAGTCATTCGTGGGTTTTAGCCAGTGTCTTTTGAGAATGTCTTCATAATTCTGGAAAAATTCCAGTTACGTTTAGAAGAATTACATGAGTCACATATACAGCTCACTTCTGAATTCAGAACATCTCCCCCAGGCCACGCTTCCCCCACTTGGGGACCAGGAGCTGCCAGGGTCCTCACTCACAGGGGGGTGCATGCTCACCCAGGGCTTGGTGTGCCCCAGTGGCACCCAGCAGGGCAGCTCAGGGCTGTGCTCTCCTCCCGGAATGTGGGCGAGGGTGTCAGGATTCAGTCACTTCTCAGGCAGTTTTGGAAAATACAGAATTTGAGGATCTGGAAATTGATTCCCTGAAGACTGCCAGCATGCTTCTTGGAAAGTAGATGTGTGTTCCCCAGACTGAAGACCCCACTGCAGAGGGCGTGATTCTGCTCTGCAGAGAGCTCAGGACAGGGAGCAGGGACCCCAGGAGGATATGGTCGTTACACACTGGAACAAGGACTTCCCACGTGCGCAGGGGAGGGCCTCCTCTGCAGACCTTGCTCTGAGGGGGGCTGCCCCTGCTGCCCCAGCCCATGCCCAACCGTCCCTCCTGTGCTGGGCGTGAGGCTCCCACCACCCCAGCCGTGCTGCCTTTGCTCAAGGTCAGGGCCTAGGCTCGCGCTTGCTCGCCGAGCTCTGTGCAGAACCCACCTGTCTGCTCAGTGGTGCTTCCTGAGTGAGTCCCACGAGAATCACCCAGCATCTCCTGGGTGCTGTGGGAGGCCCGCTCCTCCACGTGAGGGTGTCTGCTCCCATTGGCCCAAGGCCCGTCAGGTTGAAGTTCCCTCCCCAGCACTGCTGCCCAGAGGATGAATTCATACCAAGAATGTGTTCCTTCCTGAGGCCACGGCATGATATCAGCCGGCTCCTTGGCCCCTTGGAGATCCCCTAGGGTAGTGCCCTGCTGGCTTTTCTTTTTTTAGAAAAGGATTTTATGGCAGTATAGTTTCCATGCCATACAACTCACCTATTTAAAGCATACAATTCATTGGTTTCTAGTATTTTCAGAGTCTTGCAGCCATCGCCACCACCATCAACCCCACTAGCTTCTAACCCAACTGCCAGATATAAGAATTAATTAAAGAGAAAGAAAAGCTCATGAGACCAAAGTAACCCAAAACAGAGAAGTGCAGTGGGACCATTTTCTAGGAATCCACACCATGCTGCCTGTAACTCTTAGACCATCAGCCCGCTTACTTTTACCCTGAAACATGCTCCAGCCTTCTTGTTGCTCCTGTTTGCCCCCGCAGCAGGGGGCGGAGGACCCTCTCTAACTCCCCTGGGGACTGTGACCCGACTCGTCACAGCCCGGGTTGGCCGCCGGCCCGCACTCACCGCCTCTCCTTTCTCACAGGTGTTCCACTGCGTCCACTTTGAGTGTCCCGAGCAGCAGAGTGCCCAGAAGGACAGCAGCGACGAGCCCGGGACAGGGGGCGCCAGCGTGGCCGGGCAGCAGCTCAACCCCCACGCCCTGCAGGCCCCCAGCGGCAGCTCCCTGCCCTCCAGCCCCGGCTCCAACTCGCGCTCGCCCAACCGGCAGCACCAATAAAGGAGGCGTGTGTGTGGAGTGACGCGGTGGCCAGGTGGCGCGGGGCTGTGTCCTCGCCCGAGCAGGATCCCTGCGGACTCCCCCACACCCTCCCCTGGAGGAGCAGGCCTGGCCGCGGAAAGGCACACAGAAGGGTTTCCTCCCAAGGACACAGAGGGGCTGCTCTGTTCTCCTCAATTTGTTCAAATCAGGCTGGTCTCCAGAGGGGAGAGTGGGTCTTCAATCTTCATCAAGTCCCCATTAACACCCTACCTCTCTAATCCAACCCGCAAAGGGCGCAGAAGGAAGTAATGGGCGGGCCCGGGTCGGCATACAGAATCGGCACGTGGACACGGGGCTGGAAGCGGGTGTCGGGCCTTCACCCAGAGGCGCCCTGAGGAAGGAGGTTTCAGTGTGTTTACTTCTATGGAACACATTGCCCTGGCAACCAAATGGTTTTTATTTCTTTTAGTTACTCTCCATTTGCTGAATCATAGGTATTCCAGATCTTTTTGAAAGGTTCAAACTGCAAATCACTTGTTGTAATCCCTTTTGATGCTGTAATTTTCCTTCTCTAGTTTTGAACAGTGGAGTGTGGGGTAGAGCGGAAAAATAGCGTGCACGTCTCCTCAGGGAGGGATGGAGGCAGGGCTTCGTGGTCTGACAAGGAAAATCCTTTGAGGAAGTTCAACAAAATACACAGTGAACAAATCAATCTGCGGACACTGGAGTTAATAATCACTCAAAGTGCCAGGTTATTAACCTGTCATTCCCGAAATGAATCCCGCCTTTAAGCTTGGGAGGCTGACAGGAAACAGTGATTATGCCACCAGCTAATTTAACGTTCAGAAGTATGCGGAGATAAGCCTGCCCCAGCTTCTGGCTAGGCTGGACCTGCCCTGATGCCATAAGTTAGTGGAGGTGTGTGGAGATGGCCATCCTGCTGGTCAGGGTCTGGAATACAAGAGGGGCCTCTCCCACCTGTGGGTGATCAGTGGTTTCTGCTTTCCCCCCTAGACCATAATACTCAGCCAGGGATTGGGGTTGGGGGCGGGGGAAACAGTTAAGCAGCTTTCCTCTTAATCCTCACTGAAACCATCTAATCTGACAGTTGTTGCTTGATCTGCCCCGCGTGTCTGAGTGATGTCGGCCCAGCGCTAACCGCCCTCTGAGAGCCCCTCCCCAGGTTCTCCCAGTAGCCGGCTGCGGCGGTCAGGCCCTCCTCACACCCTGCCTGAGGCAGGGTGAGCACTTTGTGTCTTAAGCACACATTGGTCGTGGGTGTGCAAAGAGCCAGTGGGTCAGCGCTTTCCTCCCAGTGTGACATAGATGTGAGCGGCTTATGGGTCCTGGAGAAGTAGGGTCGCTTCAAGCTGCATGAATAAACCAGATGGTTGTCTTTCTGCGGGTCTCCCTCAGTGCCCTTGACTCTGATCTCTGTCTGCGTTCCCCTGTGTGGGGTGAGTGGAACCCCTGGGTTGGAGGGCAGCTTTTCATCGTGGGAGGAGGGCTCCAGTAACAAATGGGGCCGCTCACTTGCTCGGCATGGGTGGGTGACCACCTCCCTCAGCATCCAGCCCCTGGTTGCCAATTAGAGCCTGGAATTCTTGTCCACTCAGCACCTCCTCCGGCAGCACGTTCACTGCTGACAGGGAAACAGGAGGAGCAGGGGACTCGGGAGGGCAAGGGTCAAATCCTTTGCAGGTTCCTGTTCGCGGGCTCATTCATGGGGTCACCTGTCCAGAGAGGAGTCCCAGCCTGGAGGCTGGCACTGCTGACCTGGGGGAGGTCTGGAGCCTTCCAAGCCATGGCCCTGCAGCATCCCTCTGCGTCCAAGCATGGGACGAACACCGCCTGGCCACTCAGCTGCCAACCAGGAGGCACGGACCCTGCCTGGCTGGCCAGCGGCTCAGCCCTTCTCTCTTGTCCCCGGTTAACTCCCCAGCCTGAGGTCCGTGTGGAACAGAACTGTCTCCCTGCTCCTGCAGCACTTCACTCACTCTTGTTATCCTGAAAAGGGAAGGAAGGGACGGCGAGGCGGCCCCTCCCCGGCAGCTGCCTCCTGGGGCCCCTGATGGTCTGGAAGCCTGGTCTGGATGCTGACGAAGCTCAACAGGGCCACGCCAGTCTGTCTCCGGCCACTAGGCAGGGGCTCCACCTTCCCTGATGAGCCTTCTGGTCTGGGGAATGGGGGGCCGTCAACAAGTCCATAGGGGACTGACATCTCC
The DNA here is from genome assembly GCA_006410615.1 of Neotragus moschatus. NCBI lineage: Eukaryota > Metazoa > Chordata > Mammalia > Artiodactyla > Bovidae > Neotragus > Neotragus moschatus. The sequence continues at coordinate 1,426,762 of SJYA01002871.1, forward strand.
AGAGCCCTGGCCAGTCCTACAGAGGACTCCCCCCACCCACCCCACCAGGAGCCAAATGGACCAAAATGGCCCCCAAACTGGGAGAAACCCAAGGAGCTGAGAGGGCGAGCAGAGGCTGAGACCCAGCTCCAGGGAGCCCCACCAGACCCCTCCACCCAGCAGAGGGTAGAGGCCGAGTCCCTGAGGAGCTGTGGGCGCCAGGCTGAGGGTTTGGCCAGGCCGAGAGGGGGCAGTGGCAGAGGAGGGCCGGCGGCTCATCTGCACAGAGAGGGGTTGAGGAGGTCGGGGAAGATGGACAGGGGTGCTGTGGCCTCTGGCCCTTCATTGGAAACACCACCTTTGTAACCAGGTCATGAGATAGAACGAGCAGAGCCTCTTGCCCTTTACTTCAGGTAAAGCTCTGTGCAGAGTAAGAGGCAGACTTCTTTGGAGGAACGCGTTCAGTCACCTCCTGGAGCTCCTTGGAGGGCTGCCTCTGAGCACGGTGGGTGGGGCACGTGTCACTTGTGCCCATCAAGGCCGGGTGCCAAGCACTCAAAACTTGAAACACACACCTGTCTTCCCATATTCTCAGTGCTTTTTCCGATGTTGTTCTGGGTTTAGTTAGAACCATGAGCCCATGATGGATGTGGGACTCTTCTCAATTGCTCTTTAAATTATCACTTTTTAAATCTTAGTAAATGAAGTGTGTTGATTCCTGGCAAAAGTGTTTTATCCCTAGAAGAGTTGGGAGAAAGAATTATTTTCAGCAAGAGTGGGATGTGTTTGTTAGACGGAGTCCTTGGCCAAGAAAAAAAGCAACTTCTGGATTGTGCAAACATTGCTCAGGAGTTATGCTGTCCCCCCAATTGTCAAACCACTGTGCAGACAGGGCCGACCCAGTCAACTTCACCTTTTTTTTTTTTTTTAATTTAGAAGATAACAGAATTGTAATCACTTACTCTTTCTAGAGCCACGGGGAAAGGAAGGTCTCATCTGTGATAAAAAGCAGAGCATCCTGTGTGCGGAGGCCAGCTGGTAATAACGGGAGTGTTCCCCAGTGCAGCTTCAATTAAGAACCTCCCTTCGGACAGAGAAGAAAAGGGGTCAAAGGAGGAAAACAAAATTAAATGCGTCTCCTAGGAGCTTTTCCTCATTAGTGGTTTGCTTTTTGTGTGTTTTCCTGGTGCGATTTCACACCCATCTTCCACGTGGGTGGCTGGCTCCTCTGGGTGGAGCTGGGGCACTGGCCGGGCAGGTGGTAGTCCGTGCCGGTGGGCAGCGGTACAGGCCACGCTCCGTTATGGCTACAGCCATTGATTCCGCGTTGACAGTGGCTCCGGCGGGAGTCCAGTGCTCATTAGCAGCCTGAGGGATATAAGATGCAGTCGGTGGTTTTTATTGTACCAGAAATTGTCCCGGGCCTGGTGTCCACTCAGGAGTCACTGGAGGAGCTGGGGAAGGGTGGACAGGGCAGCCAGGATGCACCTGCTTCTCCCCGCCGGAAGCTGACCTGGTCACACCTGGGTGACTGGATAGGATCCTAAGGCCCTGGCGTTTTATGGGAAATGAATGAGTGGTGAGGGGGACTTGCTGGAGGGTAAGCCAGCTTCTGGTATGCCACAGCCCTGCCCTGCATAGGGGTGGAGAGAAAGGAGACGCCCTGCTGATCCTGCTGGTGTCTGTGAGACGGGCCACACCTCAGTAGAGCCGAGCTGAGGGCCCGCACGCCCACCACACAGCCCAGGGCCCTGCAGTCAGGACCTTCTGCTGAACCGACTCGGGCTGGGAGCTGCCCCCACTGCAGAGGTGAGCACAGGTGTGTACTGCTGAAAACCACTCTTTTTAAAGTACTTATTTTTTAAAAATGCTAAAGAAAGAATGCTCATGGAATAACCTAGCAGAGGGGTAGGGATGCCCTCCGTTTCGTCTGGCTCTGAGCTGGGCTGGTCACTCACTTCCTCTGCAACCAACTATCCAGATGGGCCCAGGCTTGTGTCCCTGCCTCTGCGAGCTGGAAGGCAGACTCTGGAAGGGGATCCCTGACCCCAAGTGACTTTCTGCTTTAAAAAAAAAACTCACCCCCCCCCCCCCCCAAGAGGGCTCATGGCCTGAAGACTCCCTTCATCCCCCTCATCGAGACTGGGGTCTCGAGCGCTTACCGTTTGCATCCTGCGTCTTTACAGCCCTGAGCCCAGGGGAGACGACGAGGCTGCCCCACCTGCCTCCACTACCGTCTCCCCTTGGCGTCCCTGCAGCTGGGACAGCTGAAGCTGCCGCCTGAGAGCCAGCTCCAGGAGGAGCCAAGGCCCGTCAGGTGGGAGCGGAACCCTGGGGCTTAGGTTCCCATGGACACCCGGGAACACTGCTGACACGCTAACCGCCTGTCACCAGGTCAGCCTCCTCTTCGAGCAGCAGTGGGGTGGACAGGGCAGGTTCGGCCAGCCCAAGGTCGCCATGCCGCTCGTGGCGGGAAGTGGCCTCTGCTTCCCACCCCATGTTCAGGTGGCAGGCTGTCCTCTCTAATGGCCGCTTCTAGCCCTGGCTTTCTGGTTTACCCCCAGCAGCTACCGGAGTTTCCCAGGACCTGCCTGGGCCCTGACAGTAAAGAGGAGACACTGTGGGCAGGGACTGCAAGGAACTCCAAGCGCTGACCAGCTCGGGCCTCAGGCAGGGCTCCCCAGGTCTCAGCGCCCAGCTTTCCCAGCTGCCTTCTGCAAAGGGCAGTGCCAGCTCCCAGAGGGACCTGGGAAGAAGAGCCAGGAATCTGCCGTCGGGCTCTCCCAGCTGAGGTCCTGAGGCTACAGCCCCAGCCCCCACAGAGAAGCTGGCAGAGGGGGAGGTGAGGTACAGACTGGGCCTCTGGGCTGGGGTGTGGGCGGGGGGCTCAGCAGAGAACTCAGCCCTCCTTTGTCTTGGGTTTCTGGGTCTGTGAAGGCTGCTGAGGGCTTCTGGGGCCTCTTTGGGTGGGGAACTGCTTTTCTGAGCCATCTGTAAAGGAGAACTTGGTCCAGAAGCCCAACGGTTCATTTGTGGGCAGAACGCAACCTTCGTTTTGCACAACAGCCTAGGTGAGCAAATACACAAGTGTGCATTCACAAGTCCTGAGTTCATAGCTGTGAGACGCAATGTGAGCTCTCTTCAGAAACGATGCAGATTCCTGTGAGTTGTGGGCCCTCCCCCAGGGCTCCGTGCCGTCTTCACCTCTGGGCAGACAGCATCCGGGCACGCCTGTCCCGTGAGCCAAGTGAGCCCGCTGTGGAACTTCCCCTGGGACCGTCAGGAGGGTGCGGGCCCAGGTGGCCACCACAGCTCTGCAGCGCCTTCCCAGAACACCTCCAGGCTCCTGGGCGCCGTAGATGTGGGTCGCAGCCTCCACCCTGAGCCGGGCTAGTCTTGCTTAAAGCCTGTGAGGTGACCACTGATCCGGCACTTACAGACGATCAGAAGCTGGTCGTCTCCAGGGCTGTCCCTGGGGGAGGTGTGGGTCTCAGATGTGCTGGGATCCAGGCACACCCACCCCCACACCCTGGGGGCCCTTGGGGCTGGCGTTCACTTCTTCCTGTCTCCCCCCAGGTACGTGCCCTTGGTGCCAGCAAAGGCCGGCTCAGCAGACGCACCTCCACCCCAGGGTCACCTGAGGCAGAGCCACTGACAGAATCCAGCGCAGCAGCTGCAGAGCCTGGACTCTGAGGGACGAGTGAGCCCCCCTCAGGGCCTCTACCTCGTTCGCTCTCCGGCTGGGGGGCACCTTTTACTATTTTCCTGGCCATCCAGGTGGCACTTAGGAAAACCGGCGAAACAGAGAAATCCAGACTGTCATACGATTGGTTTAATTTTTTTCTTTCAGCAGGAGAAAAAAGAATAAAGTTACAAGATTCTTTTAATATTTTCACAATGTTAAAACTAAAACTGGGCTCTAGGCTATGTGTGTAAGTAAATCTAGAACACAAAAGGGTTAAATAAGATTTTTCTCTTTTAAAGATACAAGAATTTAAGCTTTCCTTACATTTAACAAACTTCACAGAACAGATACTGCAGGGGAACAAGCCCTCCCCACCCCCCAGCTCTGCTGTCAGGAAACGACCAGGGGCTGCGAGCCCTGTGCGCCGCCGGCTCTCCAGAGCCCATGTCCTGGGGCCAGCAGCAGCAGCAGCAGCAGCAGCGGGGCCGGGAGGGCAACTGGTGGCCATTTCGAGATCGGAGCTGTGCGGGGCGCCGAGGCGGGCCACATCACTGAGGATGGCCAGGTACTGGCCAGAGGGCCGTGGCTTGACAACAGTGGTAAACGTGGGCAGGCCTGGCCTCTCGGCCCTGGGCTGCCCAAGAGCAAGACCCCCCGGTCTGGGTCCTGAAGCAAGAATTAAGGCTGGAGATTTTGCAGCGGATTCCACTCTGGTTGGGAGGGGGTGCCTTTGGGGCGGAGCGTGGGGGCAAGAGCATGATTTCTTATTTCAGTTTCTGGACCAAAACATCTATAGTTGCAGATATTTACTGTTAATTTGTGGACAGAGCTGAGTGACCATTTGTTGTGGTAAGAAAGGGTTAAGTTGCTGGGTTCAACTCTCCCAGTAGCCTGTGCGTGGGCAGCTCCAAACGGCCTGTGTCCGACGGGGCTCGGGGCGTCCAGACCCCCTGCTCAGGCGTTCAAGGGCCCTTCTTCCCTCCTACTCACCCCACCACCTGAGTGGTGAGCAGTTCCTAACAGGGGCCAAACAGGCCCGCCCCGCCTGACCTGAGCTACCGCCTCCACTCCGCCCCTCTGCCCCCCGGAGAGGCGCACCCAGAGCCACACGCCCTCCCCGCCCGCCCACGAACCACGCTCTAGACAGACCCACCTCTGTCCCAGCGACGGGCGCTGCCCCCTCAAACAAGCCTCTGCGTGGCGGAGCCGGCTGGCGGCCAGTGGACCGCGGGGCCACACAGACCTGGGGGGGGAGGATGCTCCTGCTTCACAGGACGGAGCTGTGGGCAGCTCCCAGCACAGCCATCGATTCCTGGTGGCTACGACACATCTTTAAAATGCCCAGCTGCAGAGGCCAGTCTGCCAGCCACAGCCGCCGTGCTGCTGCAATCAGCCGGGTCTGATCAGTGCCGGACCCCTGCACTCGGCGGACAGCAGGCCAAGCTGTGGGGTCAAGGCGCCCGGTCGCTTCTTGTGACCGGGGGGCCTGTGTAGAAAAGGTGGTTCTTGTTCGTGGGCTAGTCTTGAGTGGAGCTAATTTTCAAAGTGAGGTTATTGTTTCTCGTCTCGTGTGATGAGAGAGTTTTTTTCATATTAATTCAGATAAAAAAATTTCTTAAGAACCTGCCCCCACCCCCGTTTCCTGCTCAGTGGGAGAGCGAGGCCACCCCCAGCCCAGCCACGGGCCGATCTCAGCAGCTGCCTGAGGCCCAGGCACATCTGGCCGTCAGGGGTCCTGGCTACCGGGACTAAGGACAGTGGAGAGGTGAAGGCCGGACGCTAACCAGAGCTTCCGGCAAAGCCACGTGCATCGTGGGGACTTGAACACCAGCTTCTCCTCTAGTGACTCAAGAGTCTCCGTCTGGAACGCTTTCCACTTAAGGCTTTTTTAAGTTTGACTCCAGCAGTGACAGGTATGTGTGGTTTGAAATCCACTAGCCATGCTCAAAAAAAATATTCTTCATGTTTTAATTTTATACAATGGCTAGCAGGCACCTTAGAAACCAGCCAGAAATCAATTTCAACCACCATCAACCCCTAAACTACAGTACCAGGATGGCTGGCTAAGAAAAGGAAACGGACTGGCTGTAGTCTGACGCGTGCCCAGTACAAGGTGTCTGGCTGACTCTGTCCTAAATAAGGCTAACATTAGTGAACTAAGAACAGCGTCACGTGGCGGCCGAGCCGGCCTTCAGGAGCACCCCTCCCCGATGCGCTGGCAAGAGCGCCCCACTTTCCGGTCCAGCTTCACCATCTTCATGATGGCTTCCTCTCGGCCACGGCCCATGTGGTCAAACGTGCAGTCGTGCTGCTCGGGGAGGCGGTGCAGCATGCAGAACACGTAACCTGCAGCGGCGGGAGAGGCAGAGAGGGCGAGGTTAGGGCGGGCCCGCAGCCGGCGCCCGCTCAGGCCCAGAGCGGACAGTAGCCACGGCGCGGCTCCTGCTGTCACGACCCCCCCCCCCCAGCAAGAGCACCTGTGTGTTCACCTGAGTCCAAGGGGCTCCTGCTGAACTGAAGGTGGAACCCCAAGGTGCCCGCGCAGTGCCTCCCTCGGACACACGTGGCCGGCAGCCCCACGCGGGTGTCGGCGAGCACAGAGCTGGTGGCTCAGCACTCCCAGCCGGAACAAGCCTGAGTACCCAGCTCAGGACACCCACTGCTTCTTAAAGGCTGAGAGAAACCACACACACACCCAGGGGGCTCTCCAGGAAAAAAGGGTCATTTCAAGGGGCTGGAGAAGGTATTGTATTTAAAGAGAAAGGACAGAAATGTTGAGTCCAGTTGGTGTCTCGGTGGAGCCAGATACTTCCACCACCACCTAGGGGGCAGGAGGTGAGCCCCCTGCCCGGGGCCTGCCTCCTCCTGGGAGTCGGTGGGCCGCGGGCCAGGCTCTCTGCAACCGAGATGCTGCAGAAGGAAGAGCTGAGGAGAGGACACGGGGGCAGGGGCTGCATCGGTGGGGGGCGGGGTGGACAGTCATCTGAGTTTCCTGCGTCTGTCTGGCCCTTTCTTCCGAGGAAAGTGCAGATCTGGGCTGGCTCCCCCATCACCTCATCCCATCAGCTCTTATCTGGTCACACCTCCAGGTCCCAGAGGCCCGAGCTGCAGAGAATCGGAATCCTTTCCTGAATCTCCTCCTGGGGCCTGTACACCAGTGTGCACTGCACTGTTCCCCAGGCAAACAGCATCTCATCTCAGATTCTCAAGCCCAGACCCCTGCAGCCGGAGTGAAGGGTAGCGCCCTGTGGTCCGCCGCCCTCCCCATCCTCCTTTCCCTTCAGAGAAAAGGGGGTAGAGGCAATGGTCTCAGGACAGTGGGAGCTGAAGCAAAGACTGGCTACGAAGGACAGCAGCTTCTTCACCCAAAGAAGATGCCTCAGGGCGCTCATGGTCCTGCTCTGATGTCCAGATCACACGCAGTGCAGACGCACGCCCACAGCCTGAGCAAACAGGCCGAGCCTGGACAGCCCGTTGTGTGAAAACACTATTAACTGCTGCCCAGGGAGGGCAGCACAGTGTGTTTGAGTCTAAACTGGGACAAGGTTTGAGGGAAGGAACAGATGAAACTGTGTCTCCCGAGAAGCCGAGCTCCCACTTGGCCCAAAAGCAAAGTGAAGATTAATGAGCCTGTGTGTTATATTTACTGATAAGTTCATTACTTGAAGATATTGGATACCAGTTGTCCTTCTCCTAAAGGATTTCGCAGCAGAAGCGTGGATGGCCTCAATATGCATACTTCGTCTGACAAGCACAATCATCTTTTTGGAGCAAAGCCCACCTGGGCAGGGAGAAGCGGCTGCCAGGTTGAGGCGGGGTTGGGGGCACCGGCCAGCCGCACAGCAGCCCTAAGTGACTGGAGACATTTCTGTCGCCAAGGCCTCACGTGTTTCTATACCTTCGGCATCTCTAATAAGGGCGGGAGGCCCCGTGCTGCCCTTCCCTGCCTTCAAGATATTGGGGTGATGCAGAAGAGGGTCCCTAGGGCTCTCCTCTCCTCCTGATGGATGGTGCTGGCTGAACAAAAGTAGCAGGAAATGGATTAGCCCTGAAATTAACTCAGCCCTGGCTCAGTCTAACACCTCATTAGTCAAAGGCAGACTGGGAAGGAGGGGAGAGGCTCAGGTCTCACCAACCACCCCCACCCCCCACAGCTCTGCCGCAGCCCGCCTTCTGTCTGGAAAAGGAAGCCGAGCACCACAGCCACAAGAACCCTGGATATTCTGCCCCCCACCCGGGGATTCTTCTCAGCCAGGAACACCTTATTTCTCTATGCAGGTTCTGTGTACCTCTCAGACACATCTTGACACTTGGCTTTGATTTTTGAAATGTGGAAACTAATAAACAGGTAATTGTGGGAGTAGAGCTGGTTTAAAAAAAAAGAAAAAATTAGATGGCATTGTAATTCACAGGGGAAAAGTCCGGGGCAATTTTGGAAGGCTAACCTCCCAAGATGGTGCACTGAGGTTATTAGATGATGTAAATTAAGCTCAATTCCCTCTCCTGTCAGGGTCGCTCACCAAGTGGAAGATACATGCTAGAACTTCTCCCAAATCCTGAGTAGGTTATCATCTACCAACAACAGCCAACTGGCTCATGTATTTCGGTGTCAGTGGGTGGGGTGGACTATTGGATACAGGAAAGGGGGCAGGGGACTGGTGGGTGGGCTGAATCTTTATCCTCTTTTCTCGGTACCCACAGACCTGTTTCCACTCAAGTGTCATGAGTGTTCAATTATGCTCTGATGGAATTCCAGAGACCAAGCTGGGCATATGGAAAGATGCAAAATCAGACTACTGGGGAACACGATTATTCTTATTTCAGTGAGGAGCAGTTTCAGAGCACAGGGTGTTTACAGCCTCCGTCTTGGGTTGGCCAGCCTCAGCTTCCTCACTCCGTTCATCAGAAACCAAGTGGGGCCTTTCCAGAGCGGGTCGGCCAAGGAGTGTGCAGAGGGAGGGAAAGCAGAAAGGACACAGCTGATCAGCTGCGAAAGGGGCTTTGATATGACCTATCATTATCACTCTCACTCAAATACATATATATTTTCATCTATAGGCTCCTTATGGCCCCACAGTCCAGCATGGAGTAGTTTTAAAAACAACTTCAATACTCTTTTGCTGGTGATCGCTATATATACAGTCCTTGGGAGGCATAAGCAGTAAAGAATATGATGAGAAGAATGCCAACTCTCCAAAAGAGGAAAACAGCCAAGGCAGAAGTTTTTGAAAAACAACTGGTTCATAATGCTAAACATAGTTTAACCTCAACCACTCCCCCCAGCGTATCATACACACAAGCTGCCTGGCTCCCAGGAGCCCTGATCACTGCTTCCCCATGAAATACTGGCCTAGGAGGCGGCTAAAGAGCTCTGTTAGGGTTGCGGAGCTGTTCTTAGTAAATCTGCACACTCAAGAACGTGGGTGAGCGTTTGTTTGCCAGCATTGAAGAGCACTCGGGACAAGCCCCTGATGGAAAGGGGAGGGTGCGAAGCAGCTGTCTAAGCCCTGTGTCCCATGGCCCCCCCTTTAGGCCCCTCTCCTGCTGTTGCCTGGCTTGGCTAGGCCATCCTGGGTGAGGGAGAAGGCCAGACCCGCACAGGTGGGGTCAGTCAGCCCGGCTACCACCTCCCACCCCACGCCACGCCACGCCGCCCTGCAAGGGGCCCAGCAGCTACACCCTCAGGGCTTGACAAAGAGAAGGCCTGCCCAGGTCACCACAGCGGCTGGGCTCCTCCTAGGGGCTGCGGCCATGCACACCAAGAGACGGGGCAGAGCCGAAAGTACAACCCACACCCAGCCAGACACCATCCCGGGTGAAGGACACACGGAGAGGCCGCTCGCGGGCGGAAACGGGCGCATCGGGTGCCCCCAGCTGGTGGCCCGGGGGACATTCCCAGCAGAAAGTGGACCCGAGGTGCATTCTTCCAGGACTCACACAGGTCTGACGTGCAGGTTTCTGAAAACGTTCATCCGGTGGGAACTAAACTTCAGCTTTTAAAGCCAACATCGGAAAGTCATCCATTCCACTCAGACCCCTCATCCACAGCTAAACCTCACCTTTGCTCCCAGAGACGGGTGTGGGTGTTGTGAGACCACCCACCAGGACTGAGAACAGTCTCGACAGATGCCATCATTAAGCAAAGATGATATAAAAACCAACACCTGACTGACCAGAAGTGCTATGAGAGTTGTAACAATATTTCCTGTTTCACTCACTTGTTTACAAAAATCAGTGACAATAACTGCCCAAGAGAACACCCAGGGCAGAGGAGACAGGCCTCTACCTCTGAGCACTGCTGGCAGCAGGGCGAGGGCCCGGGCCTGAGCCAGACTGCGGACCTGTCAGCAGGTCTGTGTCTCCCCCCACCGCCCTGCCAGCTGGCCCTCCCCCCGACCAGCCAGTGCTCCCCCTCCCCCTCCCCCCTTCCCCTGTCCTGCTGTGGGTGGAGGAGCTGGAGGACCAAGGGCAGAGCCAGCCTCCCACCCGCAGGCGGCACAGCCCCCACTCTTGTCTGAGGCCAGGACCCCCAGCCTCTCTTCCCTTTGAGCCTCAGGAACTGAGCAAGGGGTTGGCACTGTCTTTTTCTTCCATGGGATTTCCTACAGGATAAAGCGATGCCAAAATTCACAAAGTCTGAGCCCCTGACATTCTTCAATCCCTGCCAGACAAAAATGTTGCTTATTGGCTTTACCTTGGAGTAAAAAGCCCCACTTAAAGCTGGCATTGGACTTCCCCAGCTGTCCAGTGGTTAAGACTCTGTGCGCCCAGTGCAGGCGGCCCACGTTTGATCCCCAGTCAGGGAACTAGACGCCACACGCCACAGCTAAGGGTGCGTGCCAATCAAGATCAAAGATCCCGCATGCCACAACGGAAGACCCAGCGCAGCCAAATAAACATTAAAAAAGATAATAAAGCTGGCGAAACTGTGCAGGTCTGGATACTTACGGACTTTAACTAAACATTTGTTTTCTGATAGACTTCCCCAACTTGGGGGCTCTCCCAAGAGGGGCATGTTAGTGAGGCCTCACACCGGGGTGGGCTTCGGCTCCAACTGCTTCAGTGTTTTCACCCCACTCACAAGAAGTGTTTTACACTTTCTTGCTCATTTGTATTTCAGAATGTCAGAGGTGCAAGCAGATCCTAAAAACACTGACAAGCCCTGGGGAGCGCGGCGCTGTGCAAGCATCTCCGGGGAGCAGCCTCGGGTGGTGCTGTGAGAGCGTGCTGTCTGCACTGACATGGCCACCCTTGCACACCTCCCACCAATGATGAGCCCCAGGCAGGTGTGTTCCCGCAGGATGAAAGTCAGACACCTGTTACTCATTCAGCAAACAGAGCCCACCCAAGACCTCCCAAAGCTCTCTACCTCGGTAACGGACCCTCCAAATCTCATCTCGATAAGGACCACCTGCTCTCTGAATTGTTTATTTCAATGTAAACAACAATTATGCCTGACTTGTGTCTGAAATGACTGGGCAAGCTCTTTATAAAGAATCACACTTTTCCAACAACAGAGAAGTTTCTTAAAATGCAGGACGGCTAACTGACCTCATAGCTCATTTGTAAGTGCACGTTGGGAACAGCAGGTGGCTATAGGAACACTTGTCAGAAAACATCAGCCACTTACGCTCCCACCAGCAGTGATCCCTGGATTACACCGCCTCCACTGACCCAGTGCCCAAGGCAGAATTTGTAGCACAAAAACGCATTACAGGAGCTTAATGCATTTTATTTTACCAGGCCCACAGTACAGGCAAAGCAGCTGCAGGAGTTATGGGAACAGGATGCGCCTGTTCACACTCGTCTCCATCACCAGCTTCGCACAGTGGAGGGACAAGCAATCACACTCCAAGAAACAGAGCTAGACCCTGCTCCCTGAGTGGCTGACTCAGAGCTCGGTGAGGCTGGGGAGAGAACGGGTGGGTGCACAGTCAGCCACCCAGGGGGCTGGAACCAAAGCCACTGTGAATCACCAAGTGGGCATCAGTCTGTTTTGCAAGAGGAAGGAGAACCTGCAATNACTCCAAGAAACAGAGCTAGACCCTGCTCCCTGAGTGGCTGACTCAGAGCTCGGTGAGGCTGGGGAGAGAACGGGTGGGTGCACAGTCAGCCACCCAGGGGGCTGGAACCAAAGCCACTGTGAATCACCAAGTGGGCATCAGTCTGTTTTGCAAGAGGAAGGAGAACCTGCAATTCACAAGCCCAATGTACTTACCAGGCTTCCTAGGTGGCGCTCCCAGTCAAGAACCTGCCTGCCAATGCAGGAGATATAGGTCAGGAAGACCCCCTGGAGGGCATGGCAATCCACTCCAGTATTCCTGGAATCCCATGGACAGAGGAGCCTGGCGGGCTGCAAGTCCGCAGGGTCACAAAGAGTCGGACACAACTGAAGCGACTTAGCACACAAGGAATGTACTCACCAATTTAATAAAAACCAGTAAACAATACCAAGACAGCTCTAAAACAGACACAATTGTTTGTTTTCCTCCAAATCAATCAAAACATCAAGTCAGATACAAGCTAAATGCTACAACAAAAAGCAGTGTGGCAGAGCTCCAAGACACGCGGGCCCGTGCAGAGAGCGGGGCGAAGGCCCTGAGAGGTGCCCGTGTCACAGCCCAGCCTGACGGGGCTCCCGACACACAGCCCACCACCCCGGTCTCCTTCACCGTCGTCTCTTCACACCTTCAAGCCTCATCCTGCAAAGACGCTGACCCCTCCCCTCCACGGGGAATGCCCGTCCACTTCTAGGAACAACTCCTTCCATCACCCGACATCCAGGGAACAGGTCTTCTACCTCTCATTTCTGCCTATTTTTCAACAGTGTGTGTGTGGGAGAGAAGGTGGGCCAGACCTGGGGCTGGGCCAGGAACCCTCGCCATCAGCTTGGACCTGTGAGAGGCTCACCCCCGACCCCAACTTCCCTCAGTGAGCTCTTTAACGCCCTGGAGCACGAGGAGAAGGGGGCTGGCTGCAGGCTCACATCACAACCAGGCTGTGTTATCTAGAGAGGAACATATATTTAAAAACTAAGAAAATGGCTCAAGGCAGTTTCTGCCACAGGAATAATGACTTGCTCTTTCAAATATCATTTTATTTCAGTAGCTGAAAACACGTAGCATTAGCCTCTTAGAACCCAAAGCAGTTTTCAAAATCCAAAAACCCTTAGAAGATGCCAGCACTCCTGTCCACCTCCCCCGCCCTCCTCCAGCCCCCACCCTGGGGGGACGTCGGGGGAGCCGTTGAGGAACTGCTTTCCAGAGGAGACCTCATCCTTCTCTCCCAGGCTCCTGACTGGCTGGCTCTCTCCTTCAACAGTCTCCTGTCCTTAGAGTCTACCTTCTTAAACAGAGGGCTCCTAGAAAACCAACTCCAAACCTGCAGCAGAGACAACAGAAGAGTCGAATCTGTCCTACCCAAGAGTGGCCGAGGGCAACCCAGCTGCCAGGCCTCCCTGAAGGCTACGCTGGCGAGAGCCAGTCCACCCAGGTCACAGGGCACCTGAGTGGCAGGGCCATCAGGGGACACGAGACTGCAGATGCTGCGTGCCCCTCCAGAACAGCGCTGGAGNGTCCTACCCAAGAGTGGCCGAGGGCAACCCAGCTGCCAGGCCTCCCTGAAGGCTACGCTGGCGAGAGCCAGTCCACCCAGGTCACAGGGCACCTGAGTGGCAGGGCCATCAGGGGACACGAGACTGCAGATGCTGCGTGCCCCTCCAGAACAGCGCTGGAGCGAGAGAGGAACGCCGTGCCCCATTTTCTCTGCCGGCCTTCCAGTCCACAGGCTGGGGTGAAGCGGGAGGACAAATACGACAGACCCTCCGGTTAGTGCCCCTTGCTATGGCAGGTCCCTTAGGGGAAGCTCAAGTTCTCTTTCTGAAGAATCCAGGGAAGAGCCCATGCACGGGAGCCCAAGTGCTGGATTCCATTCCAGCTGCCCGGCCTCGACAGTCATGTGGCTGCTGCTGACCCATCTAGCCTTTCAGACCGCAGGCATGGCTCCGATAAATGGGGTTGTTACAGCCATTAAGGGCCGGAGCAGCTGAAGCCTGACTCGAGGAAGACTCACTCACCCGTTGGGCTTCAAGGCTGCCCCCCCGGCCCTGCCCCTGCCTGCGAGCCTTGCTCACCCTGTCACCTCCTGCGCCGCCCCTGCCGCTCAGTGTACACTCTGTTCCTGTCTCCCAGGACAAAGGAGAGACAACAAGGAAATCTTCCTGTGAGTGTGCGATGCACACGTCTCCTCTGTCCCTCTGCACAAACCCCTCTGCATACTATAAATGCGCTGCCATAAGCTGACAAGCTCAATAAAGATTTCTGTTGAAGATATGCAAATTTTAGAAAAGCCTGATTTAAATATATGCCGACTACACAGGGCAGCCTGGAAAGTAGTCAGTGGTTAGGGACCCCATGAAAGGGATGCGGAAACTTTCCAAGGACAGCAGGGAACAACTCTGCTCCTGTGAGGGCTTCTCCTAGGAACGGCTGAGAAGTCTGCAAGCCTCCCTCCGAAGCAGAGGCAGGGCACGTGTTTCCAAGTTTGGTCACGTACTGGCCACGCGCTGAAAAGCCCGTGTCTGTTTCCTGAGACTGTCGGGCTGGGAGCTGGTGTGAAAGGATGAGCGGAGAAAGGAGTGGGCTGCAGACACTGCAAACTCGACGTTCCACCTCTGCTGTGCCGGCGCTGCCCGCACCCATCCTGTGTGCTTCTCTGAAGGAAAGCCTCGTGCTTCTTGTCAACACACAACTCAAAAAGGTCATTCTGAGGACCTCAAGAGTACAAGCATGCTTTCTCTATTTTCACAAATTCGGGCTTTAAGGTCACAGGCCCCACAACATCTGTGCACTGCTGTGCGCCTGTGTGTGGCAGGAGGGCAGAGTGGAGAGAAGAAGGCCAGAGAAGTGAGCTACAGTTGGTTAAACACACCTCTCCTGGAGGAAAAGAGGCTTACTCTAGGGCAGAGAAATGTTTTCGCTGAAGACATGAGCTCCAATTTGAAGTGAGATTACAAACTATATAAACTTAGAAACTCTCACCGAATGGACAACCCACTCCAGGACTGGGAGACTTCCTGTCTAGATGTGGGGGAGGAGCTGACCTCATACCCAGCTCCCTCACCAAAGAGCTCCAGTCTGGGTATTGAAGAACCCCACGAACAGAACCTGAACGTCTCTCATTCCCAAGGGCCCTCATCGGTTCTGCCAGATCTCAACAGCCGACTTCCCACGGGCTCCATGTTGTCCTCCTCCTTCTCTGGTAGCTCCTCATCTTCTGTCCTTTAAGTATTAGAAGGACTCAGGCCTGGACCCCATGTTCTCTCCCAAGGTTTAAATTCTAACTGCACATGCTGCCCCTCTGAACTGTCTCTTTGCCCAGACCGCTCTTCAGAGCTCCATGCCGCCATATCCAACTATCTCCTTGATATCTTGGCTACCTCAAGTGTAAGAGGCCCAAAATGGAACGCACACCTCCTCCTTCAGTGTCCCCCAACCTAGGAGAACGGGGCCACCACGCAGACACTGGCTGCGACGTGACCCTGGAGCCATTGTGGCATCCTCCCCAGCGTTCACATTCAGTTAGCAAGCACTGTGGGTCCTGCTTCCAAAAACCAAAACTATTCTCTTCTTCCCATCCACACAGCAGCCACCTGGTCAGGACTACCAGTACCTCAGGCCCAGGCCGCTGCCCAGACTCCTCCAGCAGCCAGGGTGAGCCCACACACCCCGACTTGTGCCCGCACACTCGTCCAGCCTCGGTCATCAACCGCCTCAGCACTCCTGCCCCTGGTGGCCTCACGGTCTTCACACCACTCAGCCCTGCGCTCTGCGCTCCAGGCAAAGGGGCCTCACTGCATTCTTGATTCTGAAGGCCTCGGCTTCAGCAGCTCTTCCTCAGGAAGATCTTCCTGGAGACTCAGATCATATGCTTTCATCACCTGGACTTTTCTTTCAATCACCAGTCACAGTCGTAATTATTGGGTCATTTGTGTGTGTGTGTTTTTTTTTTCATTTAACTTGTTTTCCTGATGCGATTTCATGAAAGCAAAAAGGCTTCCTCTATAACTTACCACATGACAGGCCTCCTATGGCTAGAACAGTGCACAGCTTACTCACAGGTTAGTTACAAACCGTGTTTTCCACTACTTTCAAAAGATTCGTGCACCCCAATGGTCATAGCAGTACTACTTATAATAACCAAGACGCTGAGACAATGTCTTGTGGCAGGAGTGAGCGCAGCATGAAGGCGGCAGCTGGCCGGGGCTCAGGGAGGCCAGGCCCCCGCCTCCGGCCACGGGCCACCGAGCCGCCAAGGCGTGGGGCCCCCGCCTGGTCTCCACGCCCTCCAACTTCTCCCTCACTCTCTTAGATGGATTTCTTTTTTCTTTTGTAAGGCTACTTGAACTGACATGGACTTTTTTTTCACACTAGTTAATTAATTCCTCTTCTAATAGGTAATATGTGAATATAACAGAAATTCAGACTGTATAAAATGATACTCAGCAAAAAGTCAGTCTCCCATCCCATTCTGTCAGTTACCAACCCAGAGGCAAAGCAACCACCAGTTCTGACGCATCCTCGAGTCTGAGCACACACATATGTTTGTGTTCAGGTCCCAGAGGGCTATTTTAAACTCGTAAATCCCATCATGAAATTCACTGTGTAAACCCCTCAGTGCCTGCCCTCTACTTTTAGAATAAAATTCTGACCCGCAAAGGCCTCCTGGCCCACCCGGTCCCTGCTCCCCTCATGCGTGTGGGGGGCACCANACATATGTTTGTGTTCAGGTCCCAGAGGGCTATTTTAAACTCGTAAATCCCATCATGAAATTCACTGTGTAAACCCCTCAGTGCCTGCCCTCTACTTTTAGAATAAAATTCTGACCCGCAAAGGCCTCCTGGCCCACCCGGTCCCTGCTCCCCTCATGCGTGTGGGGGGCACCAACCACACCAGTGCCTCTCAGGTCCTCAGATACAGACGCCAAGCGCGCCGGCCTCCAGGGCGGTGGCTGCTCTTTCCCCGCGCTCCAGACGGCCGGCTCGCCCAGCTTCTGTGTCTCAGCCCCGCAGGCTCTACGTCCAGTCCCGCCTTGGCACTCACTCCCCTCAGAAGCTGTCTCATTCACCTGGCCCTCACTGACAGCATCTTTCCCCCAGAGAAGAAAAGCGCCACGAGGGCAGGGACGGTGACAGTTCTGTTCTCTGTTCCTCGGGAGCTCAGCAAAGATTCGCAAGGAGAATGAATGAATAATCTGAGTCAACATTTTACACAAAGAAAAGGACTTCCAGCAATAGAAAGAACATTTAACCCTGGTGCCTGTGCCCCTTGGCCCCTCTCCCGGAGAAGGACCACGAGCACCGCGCGGTCTGCCCCCGGCCCCCTGGGGACCAGCTGCAGCAGGCGCACTCTCAAGACGATCACTGCCTGGTCTCAGCTTCGGATGGATTCCTTGTTTTTCCCTGCAACACCAAGTTTACTCTCCTAATTATGCTTTTCTGTTGCCATTATTAATATGAGCCTATATTCACTGAGCTCACTCTGAGAGGCAACCCAGAAGCGTCCAAGATGGCAAAGATGCTCTCCAGGAGTTAACTCATGATCACACACAAACTAAGCACAGATCACAGAGAATCAGATATAACCATGTGGGTTTCCCCTGACATTTCTCATTTTACCCCAGCATTTTGGCCAATTACTCCAGATTCTGAGGAAAATTAATCCTGGGGTAGCATCCAGTTCAAGGGAAGAACAATGTAACTGACACAGGAGAATTAACACAAAGCTGGGCCTTTTATCTGTACATCTGGAACTTTCCCCCTCTGAACCTGTAACACTGCGGTGCGCAGCTCTAGAGAACACAAGTCATCAAACGTACTAATCACAAGAACACGCAAACTCCATGGTGCGCTGACTCTCACTCCCATCTTCCACTGCAGAGCAGAGGCTGGCCGCTGCAGGGCGGGGGTCCTCATGGGCCAGAGAGGAAGAGCCCCACTCCCCTCCTCGAGGGACAAGTGGGCCGCCACTGGATGAAGCCTCCCTGACCCACAGGACAGCAGACGCAGCCTCTGTCCGCCACCTCTCGTCCTTCGGCCTAACAACCCATCTCCGGCATCACAGGGAGCATCTTCACGGATACTTCACAGAAACTCTGGCCAGAAAAGAGCATGTGACGCACGCATGAACACGGGCCCCCCGCTCCCTGCAGCCCCAGAGGACTCGCTGGAATAAGGGGAGCGGGCCCGGCCGGCTGCTTTGGGAGACAGCCCAGGGGGAGGTGCCCACAGGCCAGGCACCCGCGCCCAGGCATGTGCCAGGCACTGCATGCACGTGTTACCTGCACAGCAGCAGATGAGGTACCCAAAGCAAACAGGGGCGTTTCTTATCGTCCAGCTACGCCCCAGGCACTGTTCCGGGGCAGAGAGTACACTAGGCGGTTGGAGTAGCCCTAGTGCAGCTCCACAGGCGACAACAGAGGAAGACAGCGCCCTCCAAGCCACTGGGGGAAGCGGACGGGCCCTCCCAAGCACACACCACCCCGGGGGCCCGTGCCGGGGGCCCCGCCCCTTCCACGCTGTTCTCTCCCCGCTTCTCTGTGCCTCGGTGACCACGGTTGCCTTAACTCCGGACCAACCGGTAAGGGTGTTCTCTGGACGGCAGCTCGAGGCAGGGCAAGTCTGGAGGACTGAGCCTCCACACCAGGCAGGCTCTGCATTGCTGGCCCCATCCCTCTCAGAGCGCAGAAGAGGCTTTCACTCCCTACTGGGTTCCGCCTCACTCCCAGCAGGGGCGGGAATGACGTCTGGCCAGCAAGGAGACACGGAGAGGTGGGAACTTCTAGAGAAGCCAGCCGATGTAGTTACTTTGGGCACTTCAATAATTTACAGGACAGGCTCCTCTCCCCCTAGTCTGGGGCCTCTGAACTCTGCTCCCGGATCTCCCATCCAAGTACTAACCGGGCCAGACCCTGCTTAGCTTCCGAGATCAGACGAGATCGGGCGCGTTCAGGGTGTTATGGCCGTAGACAGCTCCCGGATCTCATGGTCA
Organism: Neotragus moschatus; assembly: GCA_006410615.1. Lineage (NCBI taxonomy): Eukaryota > Metazoa > Chordata > Mammalia > Artiodactyla > Bovidae > Neotragus > Neotragus moschatus. The sequence continues at coordinate 1,445,473 of SJYA01002871.1, forward strand.
GTTCTGACCATCCACATGTGCAGTGTGACAGTGTGTCTCCCACCAGCTCCCAGCACTTCCTCCTCGCGTCACCAGCACTTGAGTCTCTGGGTCTCAAGCCCTTCGTGGCTCTGTCCCCAGGACCCAGCTCCCTCGTGGCGTGACTTGGCGTCTCAAAGGCTGAAGCGTTTGGGTGACACCAGGCACCGAATGAGAGCCAGCGACCCACCACCATGGCACCTGGGGCTCTGGTTAGGGCAGCCTTCTCACATCAGGCTTCCAAAAATGCCTCACTCCCCGAATGCAAGCTCTCGTTCAGTGACGCTGCAGAGCCTGTGTTGCTGTCTCGTCACGGTCTTATCAGGCTCACTGCTGGCAACAGGCAGCCAAATTTGAAGCAAGCAGCAAGGTTCTGCCTGGAGCCTGCCTCCCCAGGGCCCGAGAGTCGAGGAGTAAGGACTCTCACATGATCGTATCAGAACCTTGGTCTGCTTAGGTAAAAGCACCTTCCAGAAGCAGAAACCAACTTCACTGATATTGATCTCTTCAGAGGAACGGTGCTATAGAAATCTCATCTAATAAATAAAGGATTCAAACTCCAGTGTTGGGCTGTCTGTCCAGGAAGGGAGAGGAGCGATGAGGCTCAAGGAGTCAAGAGTATTTATTGGTCATCTGCGCACTGGTTACCGAGCTCTATTCTAGGGGCTGGGTGGAAGAGAAGAAGAAAAAACAGTCACTTGTTGCTGCCTTTAAAGACAGCTAAAGATGCACAGAGAGGACAGTGCTGAAGGACACAAGAAGCAAAGCAAGAAATCAACTGCAAATAAAATCAATACGCTCCAGCGCCGCGTAATAAACCGGGGGCACTGAGGAGAGGTCACCGGCTAAGGTGTCCTGGAGGAGGCATTTTCAAGGAAAACAAGGACATGAATTAGCACTCAGGAGAAAATGGAATGGACACGTCAGTAAGAATTAAGTGCCATTGTGTCTCACATCACCCAGGCGCAGCGGGGGACGTGGAGGTGGCAATGCCATGGCCTGTCCTCCAGAAGCCTCGTATCCCAGTGGAGTGACCAGGGGCACACGGGACAATGGAACCCATACAGAAGGCGACATAAACTCACCACTCACTAAACTGCATCACTGAGATGGGCAAGAGCTCAAGGAGCAGCCAAGACCCACACAGCTGGAAAGAGGGACAACGCACCCTGCAGTCACACACTCGCTGTCTAGGGCACTCGTGGCCCAGGATGGAACACAAGAAAGCGCTGGGAGCTCAACAGACCTGGGTTCTGTGCCAGCTGCTTCCTTAATATTTCTGAGTTACTTGACTTCAAAGCTTGAATTTTCCACCTCTGTAAAAAGGACCATCTGCCCATCCATGCTAAGGGTTACACGATATAACATGGCTGCAGGCATCCAGTGTGAAGTAGGTGCTCAATAAAGCTGCTTTTCCTTCACCCAGAGGGTCACAACTGCAATGGACCAGGGCTCACCCATCCGCTCGCCGAGGCAGCACCACACACCAGGTGCTATAGCAGGGCTGAGATCGGCAGAAGAACACAGCATCAGCCTGTCCTCCAGGGCTCACGGTGTGGAGGAAGGGCAGGCATGCAGACAGACGACCTGAGTGCACTCTGAGAACTCCAACAACGGAGCCAACGTGGGCCCCACAGACAGCTTCGGAGCGGCCCCATGAGGAGACCAGCAGGGGAAAGGTTTCGTCACAGAGACATCCAGACTTTGTGAGGGCCCCTGATGAAGTGAACCGTGGAGACGAGCCCTGAGCCCAATCTGGCCTTCCTGCCCTGCCTCGCCTCTGCGCCCCTACACTGTTTTCCAGGCCCTGTACACGGGGGTACAGGGGAGCCAAAGCCACCGCACTCAGATGTGTGAGGAGATGGCTTGCAGGAGCGGAAGGTGATTTGTGACAGGTCTGACCAGAGGGCAGAGTGCGGAGGAAGAAGGGCCTGTCACACAGAGAGGTCAGTGTTCGTGCAGCGCAGGAAGCACCGCGTCAGTCTAAGCTGCTTGGCAGTAAGACAGCCTCACCCTCCAGGCTGGACCTACTCAGGGGCGGGACTGCCTGCAGGGCCCTGTGGATGCCACTTCTGCAGTGTCGGGTCAGGGAGCTGGACAGGCACCAGATGAGTAACTTCCAGGCCACTGCAGTGCTTGGGCTCTGAGTCAAGAGAGTGATGGGGTTGACAGGCAGCAATGGGAGACTGGTGTGGTTACACACAGTAGGTCTGTGACCTGCCAGTCTCTGTGACCTCCAAAGAGCCCATCTTGTCCATCTGCAAGTGAATCACAGGTTTCATTTAAGCAAATACACCCATCTACAAAGTAGAGTATTTAATTAAGCCAAAAGCATATCACATAATTTTAATTAGACCAAGCAAGCAATGCTTCTCTGAAAGCATGAATGTCTTGACTGACTCTCCCCTTCTACCAATAAAAATTCAAGGCAGATAAAAGTATGTAAAAATAAATAATGCTAAGGTTTTCTACCTAAACCTTATTCTCTAAGCTAGTTATTCCCTTGGGAAAAGCTCAGGTTTTACATGTACGCTGGCATCAAGCGTCTCCATGGAGACCAGCCCCGACGTTCCCCTGTGTACCTGCTCAGGCCTGCCTTCACACACAACCACAAAAGGACTTTTCCCCTAAAGAGAGTCCGGAGGTTCGCCAGAGCACCACGCTTCTCCGACTTCTGATCTGTTCCTGCATGCTATCAGCCAGTACTGGCGGGGTCCCCACCCAGGCCGCATTAGTCAGGCTGTGAGAGCCACAGAGCAGCATGTGGCGCCAGTCTTTGGGGAGCTTAGGGTCTAGAGGAGAGAGGAGAGCACTGGAGGAGGGCGTGTGGCACACTCAGAGAAGATGTGGACCTCTGAGTGCGAGAGAAGGGAGCTGCCCAGATCTGATATAAAGCCTCTGATATGGATGGCCTCACTGGAAATGTCTAGTGACTCTATTTTGTCTTACATTATCTTTGCACTCCTATAAAAATGAGCTATGAAGCATGTAGGTAGTGTGTCAAATCTTGGGGTCTGTTAGAACTGCCTGGGCAGCTGCACTTGTGCTTTCTGAAGAAGAAGTGCCCTCAGCTACTCAGGCACTCTGCGGGGCTGGTCTCAGGCCCGCACTCCTTAGGAAGTTCTACTCAGGAGGGAGTCAGACGAGGAGAAAGATGGAGGGTGTTTAGTAGCAGATTATCTATGTGCGATGTACTGAACACAAGTTTGTTAACTACACACATAAAAGGCACTAAAAAGGACATTTCTTTACCAATATTTTGTGAGCAATTTACTATTTTGAAAGAAGTAATATTTTTAATCCTATTATTTTTACTAAATACTATTTTTTACCACAACTGCTCTAATTTGGTGACATTTTGCTGCAGATGATCCATATAAGAGCCCCAAGTCCTGAACCAGGGTCTGGAGGCTGAACTAAGAGGTTAAGAGAATGAAGTGTATTAATTTGGGGTAAAGAAAGACCAAGAAATCTTCTGGGTACTTCAGAGGAGATAAGAACAGAAGTCCACCAGAGGACAGGCAAGGATACGAAAGGAGAAGCTGCAGTCAGTGGGGGCTGAAAGCCGTGCTGGGAGGGAGGGAATGGTGAGCCGTCAGAAACTCCTCAGCATTCCTTGAGTTTCAGATCAAAGCCCACATGAGCACACAGGTGTGCTATGAGGCTGTGGCCATCTTTCTGGCCTTAGTTTCCTCCTTTACCAAAGGGCGGGGGCGGGAGGGGGAGGTTGGACTGATGACCGATTGCTAAGGCTCCCTCTAATCCTGGTGCTATGTAATTCTATTACCTATTACCCACAATTTGTGTGATTTTGTATTGTGGTAAAAACATTTGATTCAAACAAAGCATTTCAAAGCATTGCTCAGTGTGCCCTGCTTTCATCACTTCAAGTGAGAATAATCCAGAACAGTATCTTGGGTGTCTGCTACGATTTTGGCCTTCAGAAAAGAGGAGTGACCTCAGATCACAGGCTTCCCCACTTAGAGCGAGACAGACACATCATGACCACGAACACAGAGCATGTGTCTCCACTATTAAGCACAGGACAGGAAAACCCTTTAAAACACACCTCTGTTAGGCTACACGGTAGCTCACCAGGACTAGATCAACTGTCTGGGGAAAAGGTATTTGAACATTTCCTGTGGTTTCCTAAAATGTATTCCACAGGTAACAACTATTAAACTTTTGTCAGGCCAGCTATGAAAAATCTACAGCCAAATCATACACGAATGGTAAAAACAAAACAAAACTGAATGTTTTCTACCTGAGATCAAAGAAATGGCAAGGAGGTTCATTCTAGCCAGTGAAGTAGCACAAGAAAAGAAGTTACAGGCATACAGATCAGAAAGGGCTTCCCTGGTGGCTCAGATGGTAAAGAATCTGCCTCTTATACAGGAGACCCGGGTTCAATCCCTGGGTTGGAGAAGATCCCCTGGAGGAAAAAATGGCAACCCACTCCAATATTCTTGCCTGGAGAATTCCACGGACAGAGAAGCCTGGCAGGCTACAGTTTATGAGGTCACAAAGAGTAGGAAACAAGTGAGCAATGAACACTTTCACTCTGGGTATCCTGGTAGATCAGCTGGTAAAGAATCCGCCTGCGATTCAGGAGACCCTGGTTCGATTCCTGGGTTGGGAAGATCTGCTGGAGAAGGGATAGGCTATCTACTACAGTATTCTTGGGCTTCCCTAGTGGCTCAGTTGGTAAAGAATCCACCCGTAATGTGGGAGACCTGGGTTTGATCCCTGGATTGGGAAGATCCCCTGAAGAGGGGAACAGCTGCCCACTCCAGTGTTCTGGCCTGGAGAAATCTATGGACTGTATATAGTCCACGGGGTCAGACACGACTGCCCCACTTTCACTTTTAGAACTAACAAGTGAACTCAGTAAGGCTGCAAGATAAAAGATCATATACACAAGCTAGCTGCATTTCTAAGTGGCAGCAAAGAACAATCTAAAATTAAAAATATCTATTTACAACAGCATCAACAAACTAAAATACTTCATGGGTAGTTCACTGTTAAAATGGCAATTCTGTAAACCTTTCCAAATGGGCAAGATATCTGAAGTATAAACAGACTCTTCAGAAAAGAAGATATATGAATAGCCAAAAGGCATCTGAAAAGGATGCTTAACATCACGTCATTAGAGAAATGAAAATTAACATACGAGAGTGAGATGGTACCACACAACCATTAGAGTAGCTAACATTAAAAAGAATGACAAGATTAAATGTTGGCAAATTATGGAGAATTGGAACCTTAATACACTGTTCATGGGATTTTCTTTTAAAATGTTAATGACCTTTCAACCTGGCAATTCCACCTTCATGTATTTGCCCAAGAAACTAAAACATATGCCCACATAAAGCCTTCTGAGTGAATGAATATCGACAGCAGCTCTACTCATAATATCCCCAAACTGGCAACAACCCAAGTGTATGTCAAACGGTAAATGGATAAACAAATATGGTATTACTGATACAATGAAATAATACTCAACATCAAAGAGGAATGAACTACTGATACGTAACAATACGGATGACTCTCAAAAATAGTATACTACGTGGACACACAGGACTGTATATATGCACTGCAGGAATCCACAGATGTTAACATTTTAAAAAGGCAAAATTATACCAACAGGAAGATCAGTGGTTAACTGCAACTGGGGCAGGTGTAGGGGCTGACTGAATTTGGGGCACATGGGAACTTCGGAGGGTAACGGAAGTATTCTAAATTCTGAACTTGGTGAGGGCTGTACAACTTAGTTACTAAAACTCACTGAACTTTAAAACAGGTGAATTTTATGATACATATATGTCAAAAAATCTATAAAACACACACACCTTACTGGGCAAAGAACTAACTGAAATGATTTACACTTAGAATTTTAAAAATTTATTTAGTTTTGCAATAAAGCCATTTTTCCCCTCTCCATAAAGACATATTATAAACAGGGTAATTTTATCAAATAGTTTTATAAAATTATTATTGTGTTGCTATTGCTATTACTGAAGTACAGAAATAGCTGCAAATTTGCTAACCAGATGGAAAATATTCACTTCATAAGACAATGGTCCGCGGGTACACCTGTCAGCAAGGCACGAATGGGGAACTGACCCAGGCTTCAGAAAATGTGAGCTGCACACTCTGCACTTTAGAAGCTTGGCCTCTGATGCTCCTTTGCTGGGGAGGGGCTCTTCGTGTCTCCACTCCCTCTCACCTTGTTAAAGGACATACGGTACGCTGGGTCTCTAGGCCGCAGCAAGCTAACGGGCTAAATATACGGAGCTGGTGCTCAGTCAAGGTTTGATTTGTTTTGCGCTAACACCTCAACTTGCAATTTACAAGAGCAGCAGAGGGACTAATCTGTTTGGTTTTAGCCCAGAACTCTTACACATTAAAGATTAAATGGGGAATGTGGACAAGCACACTCCTGTTTAAGTAAAGTACAGCGAGAGTGAAAGGAAGAGAGTAGCAAAGGGAGCAAGTTTTATCAGACTCTGCCTCACAACGTTCAGCTCCTCTCAGCTCTCTTGCCTCCCACAGGCTCCCATCAACAGCTTTCTGTCATCGTCACTGCTGCTTCCACTTTGGGGAGGGCGGGCAGGCACCTCCTTCCCTTGAACCATAAGGTAAAGGTAAACACACATCCAGCTGCTGCCCCAGAACTGCTGGCACACCTTCAGCCTTTCACCGCCAGACTGGGGATGAAAAACGGGACCCCCTAAGGGCTGGGATCTTGGTCAACACACTGTCTATGTGACACACGGCAGAGTATGTACTCAACGCTGGACGGCAGCAATAACAACGCCTAACCAGCCAAACCAACCCCTATCCAGTTTCCCTGGACAGGCTTTCTGACAGACCCCATCTAGAACTCTGTACACAGAGGAAGGCCTTTTACAAGAACACACTTCCTTAGATTCTCTGAGACACAGGACAGGATGTCAAACATTCTGACAATTTTAAATCACACTTGAAAGAGAGTTAAAATAAAGGCCTAAGTGTGGCTTATTTGTGGTGGTTTGCAATGCTGGTGATGCAGGTCACCTACAGGCTTCATAATCAATCACTGCAGCTTCTCGCCCCACCGCAGACCCGAGCATGCCACCATCTGTTCAGCGTGCAGGCAGTCCCCTCCAGTGGATAGGGACGGCTGTGGTACGTGCACATTCCTCTCTACTGTGTGCGTTAGCTCTCTTCTTCCCTAGATCATTCCTCTAAAAGAACTCAATAGCCCCCTGGGCTTTCCTGTGTGCTTAATTTAAAAAAAAAAAAAAAAAATCAGATTGTGTTGCCCACATTCAAAACCACTGATTTTCACTGCAAATCGATATCCACACTCTCCAGACTGGAATCCGGAATCTCTTCCCTCTCTTTTGAGCAGTCTCTCCTCACTCAACCCCAAAGCTCCATCAGGCTGCCCAGAGGCCACCTGCAGACCACCACCCAGCTTGGCCCACGCAGTCCCTCTTTCTGCACTTCTAAGTCCCACCTTTCTTCTTATAGCCCTACTGTGGAATCCTGTCCAGAGTCTGCCAGTTGGAATTAACCTCTCCCTCCCCAGATCCCTGTAACCCATGGCATGCACCATGATTAACACTCAAGGCAGGCTGCCCTGGATGCCAGTTATGTCATGCATGTGACTGTCTCCCACTTCTGTTCAGCTCAGTTCAGTCACTCAGTCGTGTCTGACTCTTTGCGACCCTATGAATTGCAGCACGCCAGGCCTCCCTATCCATCCCCAACTCCCGGAGTTCACTCAGACTCACGTCCATCGAGTCAGTGATGCCATCCAGCCATCTCATCCTCGGTCGTCCCCTTCTCCTCCTGCCCCCAATCTCTCCCAGCATCTGAGTCTTTTCCAATGAGTCAACTCTTCGCATCAGGTGGCCAAAGTACTGGAGTTTCAGCTTTAGCATCATTCCTTCCAAAGAAATCCCAGGGCCGATCTCCTTCAGAATGGACTGGTTGGATCTCCTTGCAGTCCAACGGACTCTCAGGAGTCTTCTCCAACACCACAGTTCAAAAGCATCAATTCCTCGGTGCTTAGCCTTCTTCACAGTCCAACTCTCATATCCATACATGACCACAGGAAAAACCATAGCCTTGACTAGACGGACCTTAGTCGGCAAAGTAATATCTCTGCTTTTCAACATGTTATCTAGGTTGGTCATAACTTTCCTTCCAAGGGGTAAGCGTCTTTTAATTTCATGGCTGCAGTCACCATCTACAGTGATTTTGGAGCCCAAAAAAAAAAAGTCTGACAGTTGGGACCAGCAAATTTCTACTTTGAATGCATATTTAAATTACCTTGAGGATCCTTGGAAAACTAGCTGATTCCAGGACGAGGCAAAGGTTAAGTACAAGATCACCCAGAACACATCAAGCTGTGCCAGAGAGTGGGAAAATACTTTTCAAAAAATGGAAGCATGTCACAAAAACATGGAATTCAGCTCAAAGGAATTTCACTGGCCAAATCTGAGACAATTTGAGCAACAAAATAATCAAGTACAGCAGTGAATTATAAACCACTGAAAACATATAAAGCCCAGGAACTCATATCAACAAGAGATAAACACAGGAGGAGGATGCCAGCGCTGAACGCAGAGGACTGGAGTCAGAAGAGCACCCCTGCACAACCGTCAGTCAAGATCGGTTCAGGCAAGAAGCACCAGTGGATGCTCAATCCAGGAGATTTTTTTTGATGAGGGTTAGGACATTTACATAGTCAAAGGGTTTCCCACAGGTGCTTAACTGGTTAGAATGGCAAGAACACACTATTCTTAGAAACATCAGACAACACCTGGACAGGGTGAATGATACAGGGTAATGTATCAATAATGAGAGACAGATAAATATCCCTGCCTCCCAAAGTAGGGGCTTTGCTGGTGTCTCAGGCGGTAAAGAATCTGCCTGCAATGCAGGAGACCCGGGTTCAGTCCCTGGGTCAGGATGATCCCTTGGAGGAGGACATAGCTACCCACTCAAATATTTCTGCCTAGAGATTTCCATGGACAGAGGAGCCTGGCGGGCTATAGTCCATNTCCCAAAGTAGGGGCTTTGCTGGTGTCTCAGGCGGTAAAGAATCTGCCTGCAATGCAGGAGACCCGGGTTCAGTCCCTGGGTCAGGATGATCCCTTGGAGGAGGACATAGCTACCCACTCAAATATTTCTGCCTAGAGATTTCCATGGACAGAGGAGCCTGGCGGGCTATAGTCCATGGCTTGCAAAGAGTCAGATACAACTGAGTGACTATCACATCTCTCAGGGTAGAACCCCGAGGGGAATATATCATCATCCACATGAAGAAACATCAGATGACCCCCAAATGAGGAGTGCTCTACTAAAAAAAAAAAAAGAAAAAGAAAATAAAAATGAGGGAGTGGGGTTGGGAACAGTAAGAAGGGGGTAGAGAAATGTTGCTTTTAAAAATGCCAGTGACCATTAAAAACAAAGAAAGGCAATGGAAACACTCCAACGTAAGAGTCTTCAAGAGATGTGACAACTAAATGCAATACTCGATCGTGGACTGGATTCCATACTGCTGCTGCTACTGCTGCTGCGTCACCTCAGTCGTGCCCGACTCTGTGCGATCCCATAGACGGCACCCCACCAGCCTCCCTCGTCCCTGAGATTCTCCAGGCAAGAACACTGGAGTGGGTTGCCATTTCCTTCTCCAATGCATGACAGTGAAAAGAGAAAGGGAAGTCGCTCAGTCATGTCCAACTCTTAGCAACCCCATGGGACTGCAGCCTACCAGGCTCCTCTGTCCATGGGATTTTCCAGGCAAGAGTACTGGAGTGGGATGCCACTGCCTTCAGAAAATGCTGTTACAAAGTACATTACAAGATCAACTAGCAAAGCCAGAATATGGACAATAGATTTGATAGAAGTGTCAGTGTCAGTTTGCTAAAGCTGGTAACTGTGCTATGGTTATATAGAATAATTATCCTGAGGAAACACTGGCTGGAGTTTATGGGTATAAAGGGCTACAGTGTTTCAACTCGCTCTCAAAGAGTCTAGGAAAGAGTTTTCAACTTTCAAAAAGTTAAAAACAATACCCAGATACTCTTTCTGATTTGGTGGTTCAGTGTGAGGCCCAGCCAGTCTACATTTCAGAGGCTTCCCAGAGTGAGACGTGCCCAGAGCAGGGTTCCTCCGAGCAGCTGCACCAGCGTCACCTGGGGCCGGTCAGACAGGCCCAGGCCCACTGAGTCAGAAGCACTGGCCCAGCAGACTGTGCAGTTCTCATGTCCACTCTGAAATCACTGACCTAAACTATGAGCTCCTATACTCTGTTCTAGCTTCTATAGTCATCACAAAACCTAGCGAAATGCTTTATACAAAATCATACCTTAATAAATACTTGCTGAATTTAGCCTGACAGTGAATGAAAAGGCAGAAATGACCACTGAGGCACCTGATGTCAATAAACTAAAGGTCCCACCTAAAGCATCACTCTTTGAGTTTCTACAGTGAAAATAAAATTATTTTGAAAGCAGTAAAGGAAGTCAGATTACTCAAGAGGTTAGTAAAAGCACTGTTGTCCCAAAAGGGGGCATATCAGCTCACAGTTTAAGTCACTGTCAATTGAAAATAAGCAATAACGTATGCAAGCTCTTAGACTGGTATTTAAAGATTAATCCTGTGGTTTTGGGAGGCAACGCACAGCGATTTAAATACCATGCGGTATGCATCATGCAAGATCTGCTTAGAAAACACAGCAGTCACGTGGCTGTGTTGTAGCCCAGATTTGAAGAGGATGGCCAGGTTTCAGAAGAACCCTCTCTAGGTGGCAGTGGGAGAGACAAGGCCCCTGTAACGACAATGGGCTGATCAATTTGCCTACTGAGCTGAAAATGAAACAAGTAAGTCCATGTTTATGCGGTTGTTTTTCACCTTGAGAAGTTAAGGCGCTGAAGAGACACTGGGGTGCAGGGCATCGTTCCGGCCGCACCACACGCCTTTTCTAATCGGCACCCAGAGAGATTTCACAGGAAGAGGGTGCTACTTTGGTATTGTTGACTTAAAGGTTATCTCGCTGCAGTGAGGCAGAGGAAAATGCATCTTCAAAATTCACCTCTTCGTTGAAAGACCATGGAGTGTCTTGGCAATTAACAATTCCTATCACCTCTAGCTGTTCCCTATGTGAGAAGGCTCAGAACTCGCCTTACAAATTGCTCTTTTGAAGATCAAAGGGGAGCTGAATGTGTCTGTGTGCTCTCGATGAGACTGTGATTTAATGGAATTTTTAGAGGAGGCTTGCTGGCGGTGTTTGGATGACAGCCCCAGGCGGAGGATTCCGGGGAGCTCGGCCACCCTTCCCTTCGGAGCGTCCTCCCTGTCTTTAATTGGCACCTCATTAGAAATTAATGAAAATGACATCCTCTGTTCTTCCTGCTCTAGGCACTGAATGCTACAAAAAGGCCCATCACAATTCATAACACATTCAATTTATATAGCAATGGCTCTTAAGCATTATTTATGAGATGTGAATTTCTTGTCAGCAGTTAATAACCTGTACAGAGTGGAAGGGGAATGGAAAAAAAGACTGTGAAAAAAAATATATATATATTTATATATGGCTTTCTGCAGTGGAGAGGTGTTCTGTTTGAGTTTAAACTGCCTTCCTGAGTCTTCACTTCCAGGAGTAAATTACTGTGTTTCCCTTCCTCTAAAGCCTTTCCTGGGCAGTTCAGTGTCTCTCCAGCACTCTGCGCAGCCTCAAGGAAGTAACTACAGAACTCACCTTTCCCTGAGAGATCCAAGCAGACAGGAGGAGGAACACAAGCTACCTGTCAGAGACAGTACTAGAGGTTGTGTTCCCATCGCTGTCCTCCGTCTTTTCAAGTATGGCAGCTGACTCACCCTTTCTGGGCACGTAAGTGTGATGTTCTCTGTGGGTCCAACTGAGTGCCCAGCTCTCTCCAGGAAGGCTACATCTGGAGAGACTGCAGAAAGCTCAGGGCTTTTGTCTCCAGCAGAAAAATCGAATCTCTATAAGCAGACCCTCAAAACAGGGCGCAAGCCAAGGGACACGTGTTACATCACCTGAAGAGAATGCACGTCTGTGGCAAACGGATCGGCACTTACTCAGGAGCCAGCCTCCTGTTGAGAGGTGGAGAGCGCGGCAGGGGAGTCTGCGCTGACCAGGCCGGCCGGCTCGCTTCACTCTAGGGATACATGAAGCCATCCAACGTGCACTTCTGGATACTTTCAGCTGGGTGCTTAAGGCCTTGGGAAATGCAGCGGTTTGCATCAAAGCTCAAGGACACAGTGGGAGACTCAGCAACAACACCTCTGGGTCTCTCAGCACTAATCTGTGAATTCTCACTGCTTACCTGACGAGGAGAGGAGGTATCAGCCACTGCCAGAGGCAAGGCGGCTCACGGGATGGAGTGACTGCTTGACCCACTAGGGCAAATCCCGTGTAATACCCAGGATTCAGTTACTTTCGAGAACGAAAGAAGAATGTAAGGTACAGGAAAATCCCATGATTCTAATTTAGGAATCCCCAAAGGTCTGTGTTACAAAAGCAACAGGCAAATGGTCAGGGGAGCCTCACAATGCTGGTAACAAACTGAACTGCTGAAGCCCGTTACGGGCCACGTAAGACCAGAGCAAGAATGTGCAGACAACCAAAGATCAGACAAACCACTGTGGGCAAAGCTGGTTAGCCAGCAGATCCCAGAGTTTCCTCAGCTAACCACAGCATTCCTTCACCACCTCGTCAAGAATTTTATGTGACCTGGCAGGGCTGGTCAAGACACAACCTAGGAGTAAGGTTCTGGGCTCAGCTGGACTGCCCCACACTGAGGGAAACAGACGAGGCCTGAAAATTCTGCCGATGGCCTCCACCCACGTCTCACCCCACCTCTCTCCCCACGCTCTATGTCAGGCCAAAATGTCGCACTTCTCTGGTGACACCCAGACTCCACACGCCAGTCCCCACTCTGCAGCTGAGCACGTTTCTGATACTGCCGAGTGCTACACACCACAATGTGCAACAGATCTCTAGTTATGGCAGGAAAGGAGCTCCTACTTTGTCTCCATGAGACGCTGGAACGCCCTCCTGTCCTCAATTCCAACAGGGCAGGTAACTGAGGGACAAGGAGCAGCCACGACCATCTCTTCACAAGATGAAGGGCTTGAGTGACTGACTGCCAGGAGAGCCACCTAGTCCTGAGTACCAGCATCAGTGCTTACAAGAGATCTACAGCCACCCAAGCACAAGGAGGTTTCTAAAGCTCACTCCTGAGCTTTAGAAAGGACACAGGGTTCTTAGAGGCCAGAGCCAGCGTGCCTGATGAGAGCTCTGTCTCAAGCCATAATTTCACATTACAGAAACACTGCAGTCAGCCTAAACACACCCACACAATTCGTGATGCATGTGGTCAGAGGGAGAAGAAGCGTTGTTCTAAGTTTTGCTCCACTGTGGGCAGGCATAAAGTTTTTAACAAGGATACCCCTTTGCAGCAACTCTAAAGAGTTGGTATTACCTGAATAACACCAAAGGAAAGGTTACTTTAATGCTATTTCAAGGGGTTAACTGACAATGAATTATGGTTCAAGGAAAATAATTTTCTGGTCAAACTTTAAAAGGGATATGGGGGAGAAATCGTCCATTATACACAGCAAGAAGCTCATTCAAAATTAACATGAATTTTATGGTACACATCCCAGAGTTTCACGGGTCTGGCAAACTGCCAAGTAAGTCATCAATGAGAAGGAACCACGGGAATGTGCAGTGGGGAGGAGCTGAGCACAGCGACAACGCAACGCTAACGAGCTATGTGTAAGAGTAGTCACAGAGGCTTTAGCCTTTTTTGTTATGTCTGAAGGAAATCAGGGGTGTTTAGAAATAAGACTCCTCTACTCCTGATTTCCTGAGCTCCAAACCTACAGCCTGCAGGGAGGTATTCAGGGGGAGAAGCCAGGAGCTCAGCCTCTCAGAAGTCAACACACCCCCTACCCCCCGCTGGATGCTCACCACAGCGGCACGATCCCAGTTCCTGCTGCACCAGCTCCAGTTTGGTTTGGCACTGGAAGCACCGACGTCGACTTTTCTGTTTAGACCGGCTGGTCTCCTCGGGTCGTTCAGTGTTCTCCAGTAGTCGTGGCCGTTTCACTGGCGAAGCCTCATTCTCAGACTGTGAATCTGCACAAAACAACACATTTGGGCGTCGGGGTTAGCGCCTGGCCTGGCGAGCCAGAGTGGACTAATCTCCTGCCAGGCACGCTGCAGACCGGGCCACTGCCCTTGTCCAAGCACCGGACCTGTGTGAGCCAGAGCCAGTTCTGACCGGCCTGGTCTAGGAGGCACAAATGTCACACGCGTGCACCTTCAGAGCTGACCTCTCATGAGCCAGGCCTGAGCGAGGAGGGTGGGGTGGCTCAGCAAACATCAGGTCTATGTCATTTTTTAGAACAGCCACGCCAATGAGGAGACCATTTAAGCTGGAAACAGGACCTCTCTCTGTACCCCTCCTTTGGGTCCTCACTGTTCACTGCTTGTATTGGTTATCTCTTCTGGGATCTTTGTCCTCAAGTAAACTACAATTCACCAGAGAAGGGACTATGTCTACTATTTCTTTTTATCACCATACATACCTAGCACGATTCTGTACCTAAAATCAGTCTTTCATGGCTGATCCATAATCTTTTCTAGTAAAAATACATTTCTATTCCTATGCACAACTAAATGCACAAGAATCAGACTCTAATATTGAAGACTATTCCAGTTTACTCAGAGGGAAGAAGTGTCCTTGCCTGTTCTCAAGCAAGCTGTTCCATGGCCTCCTTCATGGGGTGGGCAGAGACAGCACCTGGTACTACAACTCCAGGGCTGGAGTCAAATTAGTGGAGTGGGAGATGGCAGAGGTGGTGGGGGCTGGTCGTGTAGGGTGCAACAACTGTTTTGTATAACCTTAAAAAGTAAAATGAAATGAAGTTTGAAGTTCATGTCACAGGCAGGCTGTAAATAACTTGTCTTCAAAACAAAAAAAGAGCCAGCTCTTATGGGACTTCATGCGCCTGGAATTACTGTCACAGCATAACCAAGGTTCCAAAGTGATCTGTGCTGAACCGCCTCTGGAAGAGAGTCTCCTAAATGACCTTCTGCAAAACAAACCCAGATCCCACACGTTCTCACCCCACCACGACCACCACACTGGTCCAGGCCATCACCATCTCTGCCAGCCTAGCTGAGTAGCTTCTTAACCCGAGACGTCTCCCTGCCCTTCCCCTTGTCCCTATAGTCTATTCTCCACCGGGCAGCCAAGCAACCCTGCTAAAAATCAAGTTAGAATCACTTCCCTCTCCTGATCAAAATCCTAACAGCTCCCTTTCTTGGAGAAGTTCAGATACTTCCTTCAACACTCAGAAAGGCCCTGCATGGTAGGCCCTCCCCTGGCCCTGTCCCCTGCTGCTCTCACCCTCTGCTCGATCCACACTGGCCTGCTGACGCTCCTACCCCAGGGCCTTTGCACCTTCTGTTCCCTTTGACTGGAATACCCTTTGCCCAGAGCCACAGGGGATCTCACCTCTTAAGTCTTCTAAGCAATATTGTCAATGAGGTCTTCTTCCCTGAAAACCTTATGGAGACCACTCCTGCCCGCTCTTCCTGCCTTTTGTTCCTCCACAGCACTATCTTTTCACTTTATCCTCCAGGAGAACGTAAGCTCCTGGAGGGCAGCAAGTTTCACCTGCTTTGTTCACTAACGTGCCCTCTTTGCCTAAACTCATTATTTCTTACATGAATGAATCTTCTCCTTAGGCAGTCCTGATTTTCTATATACTATGGCTCCAGTGAGAACCAGTAGGCTGTTAGCTGCACTTCTTTTTTCTTTTGGCCGCACCATGAAGCATGCAGGATCTTAGCTCCCCAACCAGGAATTGACTCCGTGGCTCCTGCAGCGGAAGCATGCTTGGAATCTTACCTGCCGGGTCTGCAGGGCATTCTGGCAGTGTTTCATGGAAGGCTGCCTGGACCCCTCTCCCAGCCCCGCTCTCTGTGGAGTGGATGCTGCGTGTAGCCCCAGCACTTACTGTCCCTGATGGGCACAACTGCAATGGCTCCTCACTGCCACCATCCCACCACACCACGCACTGACTCTTGGAAGGCACGCACCATTCGCAGCAATTGTAAACTTCATTTTTCATTTCATTTAGTTCCTGCAGTCCTACATGACATTTTCCCCCAATACAAACCAACTAAACAAGGCCTTTGATGAAAACAATTGAAAGCCAGGTTCAGCCTATTTCCCAGCTCTGCTGAGCAAAGCCGTCCAAACCCAGCCAGTGTGAGGACTGAGGAAGGCAGACACACCAGACCCCTCCCTCTTCCCCTACAAAAGCAACAAGCAACAATCTAAATGTAAATCATTACAAAGCAGCCTGCCAAAAGAAATATACCAGGCAGGGGCCACACTGCTCTCCAAGGGTCCTTTTTAAAAACCAGCCAACCAACCAACCAAGGCATTATTTGTATTAATAACCCTATTTAGACTTTTTTCCATTGGGTGACAAAAATAGAAAATTCTACAGTAAAAATCAAAACAGAAAAATGGAGTTTTTTTCTGAGAGAAGGTCCTACATTTGGAGCATCTATGTAAGAAGTTATCCCCCAATTCTGGGCGGGGGCGGGTGGTGAGGAGTGAGATTAGGGTCCACACAAGAAGGGGAAGTGGCTACAGCCTTTGCATTATTAAGCTGCTAAAATCCAAAGGGCCATGACATGATGCCAGCACACCTTTAAGAAGGAAGGGCCACTCGGATCTTCTTTCATTTGCACTGCGATCTGATACAACTGAGCTTGTGTCTGGAAATGCAATGTTCACATTCAAAGCTGTCTCCAAAGTGAGTCTGTTCCAAACTGTCAAATGTGCTGTCTACCTATATGGCACCCATTTCCATTTCTAAAGCAAGCCTCTGCTACAAGAAGACAATTGTCAATACTATCAATGGCTAACCATTTGCAAATAAGCAAGAGAGTGATATGCAAAGATAGTATTTTTTAGTATATGATTTCTAAGACTGAGAAACAGAATTCATATCCATATAATCATAAACATCATCGATCATCACCAAACCCAGTTGATGGAACCCCCAAAACTAGGATACGCCTGTGCAAGACCGATTTCTTTTCTTCTAATTCCCCATCTTGTCTGACCAGTGAGCATTTAAAAAAAAAAAAACTGGAGTAAGTCTGCATGGTCCCATCCTGAAATTCTCCTTTACCCACTCCACTGTACATATGAAGACCACAGCGTTATTTGTTCTGGAAGGCAGGGTGCAGGGGATGTTCCTGAAGCAACAGGTCGGCAGGGAGGTCTTCAATGCTGCAACTGCCTCTGGCGGCACTGCACTGGCCCTCCTAAAGGAACAGCACTCAGCCAGTCAGCCCTCTGAGAGTTAACGCTTGCATTGCTGCAAGCCTGAGTCACGAGAAGCAGTCCTCAGCGAGTCTAAACTAAGATGAAAGGTTTACCAGAATGTGTCATTTTTCAGAGTCAAGGAATCTCTCCTAGACAGAGATTCACAACCTTATCGTTCTGGAATATACCCACTTGCCCTGCACTCAGTCAACGGTCTAAGTGGAGTGGAATCCTGTGCCCTCTGATGCCCTCTACCACAGGACTGTTCACCACCCTCCACAAGCTGCCAACCAGGAAGGTGACTGTGTTATATATAACTTCCTGGAGAAGCTAACCATTCCTCGGCATTGCCTCACAAGTCAGCTTAGTGTTTTAATTAGAAGCTGATGAAATAAATAGCAGTCTACAGGACCATCGTCATGTCTGCATAAGAAATTTACATCTCCTCTGCTAATTACTTAATGGAACCTGTGCCATGGGGGGGGGGGGTGCCCAAATAAGAGAAACAGATGTCCTGGACAGGGATTCTAATTACATAATAATGAACTAAATAATTCAACTATTCAACTATAAATTTCATGCCAATTTAAAGAGGACCATCAGAAAGAAAAGATCCAATTATGGTCAACACTAAAGGAACCCTCATCTACTGTCTGTATCTGAATAAATTAAACTTTGATTATTTACTTCTTGCTCAGAAACATCGCTCTTGTTATCCTGAAGCACTTTCAACTCAACTATGATGGAAAACACCTACTAGTCCATTTGCATAATCTGAACGTGTGCAGTAAGGGTTAAATGCAGAGAAAGGTGAACAGAAATAACTCTCATATGCAGCTCTAACTGTCAGAAGAAACTCGTCCTTGCAAGGAGCATGCTCATTAGCAGCAGGAGTGTGGAGGCAGGCTAGAAACTGTTCCCACCCCAGGAGTTAGGAGTGACTTCTAATTAAGGTCCTTCATAAAGGGCCAACAAAGCACATTTTCCCCAGTATGCTTTTCCTCGAGAACATAAGCTAGTCTGTGTGTACCCATACGAGAGCTGCCCACATGCCCATGCCAGGCTCACAGTTCTCAACATCCAGCAGACCCCCTCTTCTTCTGTCCACATTTATCGCCTGAGGAAGATGCCACATCAGATCTTCCAGTCAAAGGAAAGTCCAATCAAGAATCACAGTGCGATTAAATTAGAAAGGAAAATCTTAAAGCATTTTACTTTCCTAAAGGTAAATGTTGCTTTGTGACAGAGAAACAAGTACCATGATTTTTAAAACATACAATCCTCTGAAAAGAAGAAGTCTTCTAATTGTACTTTCCCAGCCAATAGAGAATAGTGGAGGAAAGACTTTCAATTTAGGAACACAGTTTAACTGGAAAACTTGACTGGAGACAACAAACAGCCCTCCTTCTTTTAAAATTCTGTTTCGTCTCTGACAGAAATTCACATTTGTTCCTTACTGTCACTGTTCTTGTCTTTATTACTCATGTTCTCTCCTGAAGATTTCCAAATAAATTGTGTCAGGCCTGTCAAGAGTTGAATCCCAGTCTCTCTGAATCTCCCGTCGCTGTGCAGCTGGCAGCCCGCACACAACCGACAGGGCTAATCTCGGTCCTGCCCCTCTGACACCTCGGGGCGGGCCCGGGGGGTCCTGACCATCTGCACGAGACAGCATTCAAAGTTGAGGAGAGGAGAGTGGGCACAGCAAAGTGGCCACGAAGAAAAGGAAGCATCTTCTGTTCGCTTCACCCACACCTTCCCTTACTTCTAAGAGAGATGAATCTGTTTAATCTCAGGCTCTGTGACAGCTTTTGAGGTGCTCAATCAGTTTTTTTAGAACCTATCACAGTCTCTTGACAGACTGACATTTATGATCCCAACAGCCTGTGCAAACATCAGTAAGAGCAATAATTAATGAACCCTCACACATCACTGCCATCTCTCCTTCGACCATTTAAAAGAAGGCTTAAGCTGCTAAAACCTCTGTCCATGAAAAACACCACATTCTCACTGGAAAAATGGATAAAAGACACTTCATAAAAATCTGTCTGAAAGCTACTTTCTCTGTTTCCTCTCACGCTGGCTTCCAGTGTGTGCTGGGATTAGCTTCCTCCTCTCCCAGCTTCTTGACTCTGTGTGTCATGAAGACTTCAGGAGAGAAAACTCCCTCATTACCCATTAAAATTCTGTTTCCATTTTATCCGACTG
Source organism: Neotragus moschatus (assembly GCA_006410615.1). Classification (NCBI taxonomy): domain Eukaryota; kingdom Metazoa; phylum Chordata; class Mammalia; order Artiodactyla; family Bovidae; genus Neotragus; species Neotragus moschatus. The sequence continues at coordinate 1,465,080 of SJYA01002871.1, forward strand.
GTATTGCTCCCTCCTTTCTTATCTTCCTCATGGTCCTAGAACTGTTTCAGAAGATCACATGTTAAAAAGCTGTTACACAAACAGAGAAGTTCGACTCATTGGAAGAGGTCGATTATTAAAATTTTGTGGAGAATGCCTCCATTTTCATTTGAAATATAATATAAAGGTGAATTTAGCTTGATATACTCCTACGATGCCATGTCTGATACCACAAGCATTTTAAAAATGTTATCAAATTGCCAGACAGTGCTACTGTGAACCATGAATCCCTCTCCTTTCATCACCAGCCCCATTCCTCCAGGTTATTCCCTCAAGATAACGCTTGCTCCTTATCGTGAGGGTGGTGGTCTCCTCCATCACAGCCTCAAGACTGAAAGCAGACCTCCAACTCAACCCCAAGAAGCATGTAGTCAGCTTTCACCCTTTTATTTTTAACATTTTCAAAAATATAGAAAAATTCAAAGAATAGTACAATAAACACCTACATACACTCCATTCAGATTCAACAAATAATCTGTCACACTGCTTTCTCTCTCTCCTCCGTATACTCACGCAATACCCAACCATCTGAAAATAACCTGCAAACATCAAAATACCTCACGTACACACATTTACTAATAAAGGCATTTCCTTACATGACCAAAATATCATACCTAAGAAAATTAAGCAGAATGCCCCAGTGTCGCCTAACATTCGGTCCATATCTGAATTGTCTCCATTGTTTTCAGTGTTTATCTTCATTGTTTCAAAGGCATGTCCAATCAAGTTGCAGGCGTTACATCTGGATCTAGGTCTCTTTTAGTCTGGAACAGAATGCCCCTCAAACTGGTCTCTTGTTCATTTATTCAAATGACATGGACTTCTGGACAGTCCTAGTTGGTTTTCCCGTGGAATATACCATCATCCTGGACTGCACCTTGGCTGTCGGAGGAGGGGTTCTTCCTCGAACTTGTCCCACTGTGTACCTGCCGTATAGGACATCAGGCTACAGTTCACCTGCGCCTCAGAAAGGAACGGTGTACTTAGGTGAGCGCTGGGGGATGAGTTAGCTGTCGGTGTCTTAGCCCGTGATTTCTCAGTCTAATGGCACTGCCTATGACTAAAGTTGGTCCCAGAAGGCCGCAAGTTGCCTCTCCCGTTATCTCCTTCCGGATAGCTTCCTGAGGGTTTCTGATTGCCCTGCCCCTCCTGATGAACTCTACACTGTTGCTAATTGTTCCTAAGACATCTCTTCATTGCTGATCATTCAACTCTTTAAACTGAAGGAAAACTTTCACCAGAATAAAAAACAAAGCAAAAGCCCAGGAAGGTCCACTTGTAATAATAATCATAATCTCATTAAGTAAAATAATATTCTCCGTTTATCTGATCTAATTTATGTGGTCTTCCAAAAGCCCAGACAACAGTATTTCACTAATTATTTATCACATGCCTAGCACTGGGCTGCAAATCAGAACCACACACGGCTATGATCTCTCCCCTCAAGGAAGCCACATTCCAGGACAGACACAAGGAAATTTACAGTACATTAATGTAAGAACAGACTATGGACATAAAACGTGGACGTGATAAACTCTGCTGAGGAGGGTGATTAGGAAGCAGAAGAGGGAAAGGTCAAGAAGGGGCCTCTTGAACCTACGAACTGTATTATATACATGTAGAAGGACCATTTGCAGCTCTCATTTATCACCTGCACATTTTTTGTTAGCCCTGCTTTTCAAAATACCATTTGTACAAAACCTGTTGTTCATCTAACTTCTACCTCTTCTCTTTACCAAAAACCCTCTCAATCAGTAGACCCTTTCACAGTCTGAGAAGCAAAAGAACATGGAGAACACCTGATTGATATGTTTTCAGGGAAATAAAGCTGTTGTATCAATACAGCTTTCCCCTCTCTCTGACACCAGCTGGTTTCATGGGGGAGGGGGGCGGAGCCTCATGAACATCTCAGTAGCAATAGTCACCCTTTGCAGCTGTTACTGGCCTGGTAACTACGTTCCTTATTTTAGTTTCTCCATCAGCAAGACCTACCCGGCCTGCTCAACTAAACCATATTACTTTTCCCCATAGATTTTTCAGTTACTCATTGTAACTGACAAATTACCCTCAGTAGATAATCTTTCCTTTTTATAACCTGCTTGGGTATTTTAGAGTTCAACAACATTACAATGCATTGATTTTTTAAAAATATTACATTTATAGCATCAGCAGAGTACAGGATTCAGTTCAGTTGAGTTCAGTTCAGTCGCTCAGTCGTGTCCGACTCTTTGCGACTCCATGAACCGCAGCACGCCAGGCCTCCCTGTCTATCACCAACTCCCGGAGTTTACTCAAACTCATGTCCATTGAGTCGGTGATGCCATCCAGCCATCTCATCCTCTGTCGTTCCCTTCTTCTCCTGCCCCCAATCCCTCCCAGCATCAGGGTCTTTTCCAGTGAGTCAATTCTTCAAATAAGGTGGCCAAAGTATTGGAGTTTCAGCTTCAGCATCATTCCTTCCAATGAACACCCAGGACTGGTCTCCTTTAAGATGGACTGGTTGGATCTCCTTGCAGTCCAAGGGACTCTCAAGAGTCTTCTCCAACACCACAGTTCAAAAGCATCAATTCAGTAAAGTCAAAGTAATTTTATAAGGCATAATATGAAAAATTTGTTTCATGTAACTACAGAATAAATAGATTTATTTCCTGTTCTTTAGTCTCTCTATTGATGACTTATATTTGAAGAAGCCAGGTGGGAAGGGACAGGCTAGACATCTTCAAATAATGTTGCACCCTCATATATTGGTCTCCAAAGCTGCTGATTTGCCCGAGGGTTAACGTGATTTGACCCCAGGTCTTCTGCCAGGAACACTGAAAAATAGATGTCCTTTATAGAAAAACACTTCAGGGTAGGGTGAGGACATGGGTAAAGAAGAATGAGGTATTAATTCAATTTTTCTGGCTTTTTGTTAAAAACATAGACAAAAAGTCAAATATTCCCATGCAAATCATCTTATCCCCTCTAAAGCTTACAACTGTTTTCCCTGCCCTGACTCATAACGCAAGCCACTAGGGGAAGATGTAGAATCGGCTGAATTTAGTACTCCACTGGTACTAACAAAACAATAATAATAGTAGGGGAAAAAAAATCTCTCTTAACAGAAGTCAAATTCCTAGTGACAGTAATCTTGGCCATGAGAGGCTGTCATCCTGTGGGCTCTCTGCTCCAGGTTTAATGTATGCGGAAAATGTTTGAACGTTTATATTTTGCTATTAAAAAAAAAAAGAAAAACCCAGCTTGAATGCATAACTAAGTAGATGCTAAAATTAAATAGCTGATTTGTTTTTAAACTATTTTTGTTTCTAATTTAGCATCAACTTAATTCAGTTCATCTCTCTACCTATCACTTAGTTTCTTCCACCCAAGATTCAGTCTTTTGACTCATTACTCCTGGGGTAAATCCTTAAACTTATAAATACACATCTGTGCCTCATTTTAACTCTTTCCAATGTGAGGCTAAATGAACCTAAAGTTAGAACCTGACAGGATGATAGAGAGTGCCTGAAGAAAGTCACGCCCAGGCCACTCCCACCACCGACTGAGCACACTCAGCATTCATCACTCAGGGTTGGATCGGTGCTGATGTAGGTACTACCAACTGCACAGGAGGCTGGAAGAAGCTGCCTTAAGAGAATGGCTTATGAAGGAAAGAGAACCCCCACTTGTAAAATGAGCTGCTGGAAAATCAGAGGNAAAGTCAAAGTAATTTTATAAGGCATAATATGAAAAATTTGTTTCATGTAACTACAGAATAAATAGATTTATTTCCTGTTCTTTAGTCTCTCTATTGATGACTTATATTTGAAGAAGCCAGGTGGGAAGGGACAGGCTAGACATCTTCAAATAATGTTGCACCCTCATATATTGGTCTCCAAAGCTGCTGATTTGCCCGAGGGTTAACGTGATTTGACCCCAGGTCTTCTGCCAGGAACACTGAAAAATAGATGTCCTTTATAGAAAAACACTTCAGGGTAGGGTGAGGACATGGGTAAAGAAGAATGAGGTATTAATTCAATTTTTCTGGCTTTTTGTTAAAAACATAGACAAAAAGTCAAATATTCCCATGCAAATCATCTTATCCCCTCTAAAGCTTACAACTGTTTTCCCTGCCCTGACTCATAACGCAAGCCACTAGGGGAAGATGTAGAATCGGCTGAATTTAGTACTCCACTGGTACTAACAAAACAATAATAATAGTAGGGGAAAAAAAATCTCTCTTAACAGAAGTCAAATTCCTAGTGACAGTAATCTTGGCCATGAGAGGCTGTCATCCTGTGGGCTCTCTGCTCCAGGTTTAATGTATGCGGAAAATGTTTGAACGTTTATATTTTGCTATTAAAAAAAAAAAGAAAAACCCAGCTTGAATGCATAACTAAGTAGATGCTAAAATTAAATAGCTGATTTGTTTTTAAACTATTTTTGTTTCTAATTTAGCATCAACTTAATTCAGTTCATCTCTCTACCTATCACTTAGTTTCTTCCACCCAAGATTCAGTCTTTTGACTCATTACTCCTGGGGTAAATCCTTAAACTTATAAATACACATCTGTGCCTCATTTTAACTCTTTCCAATGTGAGGCTAAATGAACCTAAAGTTAGAACCTGACAGGATGATAGAGAGTGCCTGAAGAAAGTCACGCCCAGGCCACTCCCACCACCGACTGAGCACACTCAGCATTCATCACTCAGGGTTGGATCGGTGCTGATGTAGGTACTACCAACTGCACAGGAGGCTGGAAGAAGCTGCCTTAAGAGAATGGCTTATGAAGGAAAGAGAACCCCCACTTGTAAAATGAGCTGCTGGAAAATCAGAGGCAAGAAACTCTACACAGAATTATTATGAAGATTATCTTTAGTTCATATTTGAAATATGAGAGGAACAAATATCTAGCACTTTAACCCCCCCCTTCAACCAACTTTGCTCAATACTTCTCGTTTAAAGATTACTTATCAAGAAGATGTTCACACTATGAACAATCATACTAAAAAGAATTACATATTTTATCAATGTTAACTTTCCAATTTTGAAAGTTGTACTGTGGCTATATAAGACAATATCTTGATTTTAAGAATTACACACTTAAGTTTTAGTACAACAAAGGTAACTACCGAAATGGTTATGGATGTAGACATAACACACACACACACACACACACACACACACACACACACACGAAGAGTAGAGAAGAGAACAGAGGAAAAAGTCAACTGTGGTAAAATGTTAATATTTGGGTGATCTGAGGCAGGGAGGTTCCTGAGAACCGTCTGCTTGTAAATTTTCTGTTTAAGTTTGAATCTACGTTTATAAAAAAACAAAAGCAATGAGTAGCCATACCTGGAGATGACTGGCTGGAGTGTCTACTGAATCCCTTCTCAGAAATGCTGATATTGCTCAGGTCTGATGGGAAAGCACACGACCAAATAGTTGTAGCAGGTGATCAACAGTAAGGTGAAAGCTCACCCTTCTCCAGGTTTGTACTTGCTTATTTCTAAGTACACTCTAACGATTAGTCACAGACTAGTACGTGTCATTCTTTTAGTCTATAGTTCCTCCACTCCCAGTAAGGACCCAACTGTAATTGCCATCAATTACTGCAAAGGCTGTTCCAGGAAGGATGATGACCCAAGACCTTAAGATGTGACTTTAATCTTTCAGAAACGGATTTACCAACAGGATGCCAAAGAGAAAAAGTAAATCTGAATCCCGGTGTTAAGGAACTACTAGTTAATGCCAAATCAGAAAAGAGATCCTGCTGCAGCTCTCACCTCGCATTCAGATTAGCACTACACAACTTCCTCCCCCAGCCCAATTTTCTTTTAAAAGTCACCCTCCATATTTGAGCACATACTTCAAGCTATGACATAATATCATTTTTGGAGAAGAGTTGTTTAGCTTTCTCTAGAAACAAAGAAACAATGCCCAACATATATTTTTCCCCCAGGTAAATTTTGGCCTATTTTCAAGATAAAAATCTTAAAGACTATCTCATGTATTCTTCCTGTATCCTTTGCTGAAGTAACAGAAAAATCAGCAATGTGAGTAAAGGGCCCTGTTTCCTTGCTTATATATGTATACATTTTTTATAAGTTTTGAAAGGGCAGTTAGATGTGGGAAATGCATGGCTCGTAACTAATTCCCCTGTCCACTGAGCTAATAGAGATGTGGTTTATTTAAAATTCTGAGTTGTGGTTCTGCTATTTGGGAATGGCTTTCTGAAACTCTGTGGGTGGATGCTGGTAATGAAACAGAGAATTCAGAACGGCGGGGAGCATAAGGCCAAACAAGCTTTTATAGCAGAGTGTGTGTATGCACTAAAAATAATTACACACGTGTAGTGGGAGGCTGGTTAACTCAGCCCACAGAGGCCCTCGGCCAGTCAGATAACTAATCACAATATGAAGTCCCCCATGACAAGAATGCTTCCAAGGTTAAACTGTCTGATTCTTAATCATAAAGAAGTAAATTTACTGGCTCAAGTTCTCTCATGTTGGTTGGGATGCAACAGCTGGTCTTTTTATCAAGATTCTATAACCATGAGAAAAGTATCAACCCTCTGTGGCTCCTAAATGGTGATTTGCCTCAGAAAGAAGTTCTCAATTTTAAAAGTTCAGAAAGAGCTCAGAATGTAAGAGTATTTATTGTTTCTTGTGGAAAACAAACTTGCCAAATTTCTGTAAGAATTACTTTACACTAATACATATAGTAAAATGTTACTTTTAAAACAAAGCCTAGAAAGAAAACAGAACAAAAAGTCGGATTTCCCCATTCTGATAACCAATTTTCTTAAGAAAGGGTTTTCTCGGCGCCCTGTCATTCACAGCCCTCAACCTACTGAAACAAGGCTGCTAACTGCGCCTGACTCTGCTGACCTTCACTTGTCCCTTTCCGGTCTGCACTCTCCAGTCTGACTGGCCTCAGACTGTCACTTCCAGTTTCTGAGTCCGCCTCTTTGTCCAAGAGATGTTATGAGTTATGTGAGCGCTTTCTCACTTGCCTCTACACTGCCTCAGACTGCTCTTTACCCTTTCATCAGACCACCAGGTACCTCTGTCCACATCTTTCACCTATCAAGCATTTACCAGGCGCTACATACTTCAGATTATTTCATTTCTCTCATAACAACTCCACGGCTGGGTCTGTTATTTTACAGGAGAGAAAATCAAGGCTCACAGAGAGGCCCAATCGTTCTTCCAGTTCTGTGGCTGGTAACGGGGTGGGCACTGGGATGTGAACCCAGGAAACCTGCCCACTTTCTCAACCTCCAACACCTGCACCTCCCTTCTCTTCAGGATTAGGGGCTTTACCTTGGGTACAATCCTATCCCCCTTGATTTCCAAAGAACCACAATGTTCTACTGAGGCTAACCTTTCCTTCCGTTTTTCCACCAATAGTTAAATCAGAAAGCATAATCCTTAGCTTGTCCCAGGTAATTTTAGTTTAAGAGGATTAAACACATTTTCCTCTGATCCCTCCCCGCAGATCCAATTGAAATAAAAACACAAAGAATGAACCCACTGTCATAAATAGAACTCTGTGTGTTTTAACATAATCAGCAAGAGATTTTAAGCAGACTTCTAGACATCTATGAGGTGGGAGCAGCTTAAGGCTGAAACCTCGTCACTGCAGAGGTGGTAGCCACTGCATGCAAAGGAAGTCTTAAAAGAAGCAAAATGAGAAGCAGGGTAGAAAGCGGGGGTGCACTGGAAGTGTGTTTGTAACACAGCCGTACCGACTCCAGGAGCAGGCCAGATCACCTGGCAACGATCTGGACAGCTCTAATCTAGAGAACTGAACAGCCTGTCCAGGCAAAGCAGTTTTCCATGGTTTCTCACAATCCAATCCTCCTCTTCTACAAGTCTCTCAGTTTCCTCACAACAAATCCTCCCTATTAACACCTCATCCCCACTCCATTCCACAGAGCCCCAGTAAAAATGCCCATTCAAGAAACAGGCATGGTAGAAACCCTTCCCACTCATCTAGGCCTTGTATCTTAGAAGCTGACAAAACACTAGGCTTTGTCAGGCAAAGGAGGAGAACCTGAAGCATGAAGTAAAAGACTGAGAGAGACAGGAAAGCTGGCATCAAGGCAATCAGAGACCTCGCAAGCAGAAGAGCACAGGTCTAACCACTAACTATACATGTTATACTACGGTGTCCCCAAAGAGAAGAGGACGCTGGGCTGGGAAATATCAAGACAGCTCCATGAAGGACGACGACAATCTTTAGATCTTAGGGCCTAGCAAGTATCCAGCATCTTGAACAGGGGAAGGAAAAGGATGATCACTAGATACTACAAATTCTAGAATACCAACAACGAAAAGATGATCCTAAAGAGTTCCAGAGGTGGAAAAACCTTACATATACTACTTAGTATCAGTGACATCTGACTTCTCAGCAATAACATAAAATGTTAGAAGTCAAGGGAGCAATAATTCTCATCCAAGAATTCTACACCTAGTCAAACTTCCCATCAAGATGGAGGCAAAAAGAGACATTTTCAGATATGCAAGAATTCCAACACTCTCTTAGGAACTTACTTGGGGGGGTGGGGGTGGCTGTATTCCAAAATAAAGGGAAGAAAAGAGAGAAGAGTAAAGGGAAACCGAGGCTTAAAGAACAGCTAGTCTAGCTGAGGTAGAAAGATAGTGGGCTCCAGGAGGGAGGTCTCGGGTGAAAGGTGTAATACAGGTTGGAAAAAGAGAAATGACAGTATAAGCACCAAGAAGAAAAATTATATCTAAAAAATTACAATCCAAATATAAAGCAAACTAAAATGCAGCATGACTTTTGAGCCACTGAGGGAATACAACCAACACCACCACCACCCCCTGATCTGGCTTTGATGTAAGACCAGTCTCCTTAAAGGTCCAGGCACTGTGACATCAGACTCACAGAAAACACGAATCTACTCCTAGCACATAAATCGGCCTCCTGGCAGGGAACAACATCTGTAGAGTCACAATAATGGAAACGTCACTTACTGGCTTTCAGTTTTTAGAAACACGCTGCGGACGTAACAGCGACGACCTGCTGTGGTTACAGGCTGAAAGTAAACAGTTAACAGCTGCAACAGTTATAAGAAAGAAGTACATGTGTGGCTGACAGGAGGCATGATAAGGAAGTACCTCTAATCAGAGGTACTAATCTCCTCATTAAGAGATGATGCTAAAAACTAATGGATCAAGAAAGAAAAGGATGAAAACAAATGATACAAATTCCAAATGCTGGGAGGAAGAATAGTTGAGCTAAATCTTTATGTTTCATACTACCTGACACCTCAGAAAGTAGGGATAGAAACATTTTTTTCTTTCTTCTACAGTTAATAAAAAAAAAAAAAAAAGACTGAAAGTACTAAAATAGAAACTATCAAGAGAGAGATGCTGTCCCTAGATTATGTTTCTCTTATAAATTATTCTGGGTTATGATGTGCTACCATGTGTTACTTTTGTAAAAATGAAAACGTAATTTAAAAAAAAAAAAAGAAATAAGAACCACTTAGGTTCTCTTTGCTCTTTCTTCTGGGTTATAACAGCCAGAGACAGTCTCACTTTGGTGGTGGTGGTGTAGTCACTAAATCATGTCTGTCTCTTTGTGACTCCATGGACTGTAGCCTGCCAGGCTCCTCTGTCCATGAGATTTCCCACGCAAGAATACTAGAGTGAGTTGCCATTTCCTCCTCCAGAGGATCTTCCCAAACCAGGCACTGAACTCTTGTCTCTGGTGTCTCCTGCACTGGCATGTGGATTCTTTATTGCTGAGCCACCAGGAAAGCCCACTATAAATTTAAACTATTTAAGGACAGTTTGGATTAGCTACTACTTAGAAATACTATCCTTCCCCTCAGTCCACAGTTCTCTGCTTCTCCTGATAGCTATACTATTTATTCAGAAAATGATGACCTTCAAGGATGAACTCCCTAGTTCATCTTGTCTCAGCTGTCTATATATGAAAAGAGAAAATCTATTTATCTAGATCTCTTTTCTTATGTCTAGGAGGGAACTAATGCTTCTGAGTTTCTGCCTCTAAAAAATCTCGCTTGTGTTTCTTTTCTTGAAAGTGAAAGTCCTCAGTCGTGTCCGACTCTTTGTGACCTCATGAACTGCAGCCCACCAGGCTCCTCTGTCCATGGGATTATCCAGGCAAATATACTGGCTGCTGCNGGGAACTAATGCTTCTGAGTTTCTGCCTCTAAAAAATCTCGCTTGTGTTTCTTTTCTTGAAAGTGAAAGTCCTCAGTCGTGTCCGACTCTTTGTGACCTCATGAACTGCAGCCCACCAGGCTCCTCTGTCCATGGGATTATCCAGGCAAATATACTGGCTGCTGCTGCTAAGTCACTTCAATTGTGTCTGACTCTGTGCAACCCCATAGATGGCAGCCCACCAGGCTCCCCCGTCCCTGGGATTCTCCAGGCAAGAACACTGGAGTAGGTTGCCATTTCCTTCCCCAATGCATGAAAGTGAAACCACTCAGTCGTGTCCAACTCTCAGCAACCCCATGGACTGCAGCCCACCAGGCGCCTCCGTCCATGGGATTTTCCAGACAAGAGTACTGGAGTGGGGTGCCACTGCCTTCTCCAGTGGATCTTCCCGACCCAGGGACCAAACCTGGGTTTCACACATCGCGGGCAGGTTCTTTACTGTCTGAGCCACCCCTCCTCTAATATTTCCCCATTTCTTTCTCTTCTTCACATACTTTTCCTTTGTATCTTAACAAGAGCAAACTGTTTCCCTATCTTAACCGCCTCTGCACTAAGAAATGCTCGATCCTGTGTCTCCCACCAACCACAATTATTTTATTGGTTCCACTATTTATTTTAATGGCTCAACTAACTCCTTAACTGAATGACTTGTCTGCTGCTTTTATTTCCGTGTTATCAAAAGTCTCTTTAATGACCTCCCCACCAGGCTCTGGTTTCCTACCATAAGACACTAACTTCTTTCAGGTTTTCCAATGATCTGCTAGCCACAGGCAACAGCTTTTCTTGGTCCTCATACAACCTGGCCCCTCTTCTTGGGCATCTTTCATGATGCCGCATCAAGTTTTCGCCCTTCTTTAGCTTTCATAACTGACTGGCTCCTCTTCTCTTTCCCAGCTCCCTAAGTACAACCCTCAGCCCCTCCCTGTTCTTATTGCCTCACCCACTTGCACACCTTTCATCGCTGTCTCAAGATCAATGAGTTCCATACTAGGTCTATATTTAATAACTTTCTACAAGTACTATCTACAATAACCTATATTTTAGCTTATCAAGAACTGAAAATAGTTACAGCCAGTTTTTCTCTCCCTGCCATCAGTGACATTGTTCTTTCTTCAGTTCCCTGAGTATATAACTTTGCATGCTTTCTTCAGAAAAACTCTAATCAACCACTATCCTGTTTTTGTTATTTTAAAACATTTTTCTCAGCGTTATCTTTATTCCTCCATTCTGCTGGCCACTACCCACACACAGAACACTCTGAATGAATGATTCTTTGGTTAAGTCAACTATTAATTTGCAAAAAAAAAAAAAAAAAACTTATCCACACAACTGAGATATTTTGCATACTGAAGGAGACTCTGTCACATTGAGATGATCACATATCAGGCTTCTTTAAAATAACTTAAAACATCAGAGAACTCCATAGAAAAACTACAATTTCTCTAACAGCAGGAAGCCTCCTGATAGGTCAGTTCTGAACGTACTGCATAAAGAGGTGTATTCACTTAAAGGCACAAGTGACAAACAACTGAACTCCAGAATGCTCATAAAATCTTGGAGCAAAAGCCTTTTCAAAGCATTCCTCTGTGCTTTGCGAAGACTTCTTCGATCTCAAAGGTCTAATCACTGTGGTCGAGCGAAGTTGAGTGATCCAAGCTGAACAGAGTTATATCTCAATTATCCCAAGTATTAGGTGCTTATCCGCTACTCAAAAGCATTGCCAGGTTGTATTTGCAGTTTTCCGTTCACTAGAAAACACAGTTCCCATTGCTAGACTTTCTCTCCACATTCCAGTAGCCCTTTAATCACTCATGCTGACTCTAAGGCACTAAATTCTAAGTATAAAAAAACACATTTGTATTATATTTGTTCTTAATGATTAGCATAATTTATCCTCCCTGTCCTCACTTTAGAAAATGAACATTAGTTACCCTTCTTGCTCTCCAAAGCTGGAATAAGTTCTATTTATGTTCCTGTACTTATTCTGTCTCTTTATAGTATAAGCTCCCGGGGGCAAGATGAATGCTTATCACTCCTGCATGTTTCTCCAGCATCTACTACAGGACTGTCACAGCAGTCCTTCAATAAAGAATTAGACTGGCTGACTGACTACGGGGTCTCTGCTTGTCCTATATCCCACGTAAGCAACCACTTCCGAAGGGGTGATCTATAACCACGACAGCAGGCAATACAGTAAGATCACGGCTTTAATTGGCCATGATTATGAAATATTTCTGAAACTCCTCGCCATGGGGGTGCCTCAGAAGCAGACACAGGTATGAGGAATAAGTGCCAGCCCACCTGCTGGCAGCAGAGGCAATGGGACTGCCTCTTCAGATAGATGAGCAAGCAGGAAAACGGATAACACAACTTGTCTAGGAAGCAAGCAGTACGATGAGGCAGTAAAAGCCCATCAGCATACATCATCCTATCAGGGCCTGGTGTCACTCCCAGCCTCTATTAGCCCTCGCTGCATCAGCGCAAGTCCCAGACACTTTATCCTGTTTATAATTGCTGATGAGCAGTAATAAGGGCTCCATGCCTCAGCTCTGTCCGTTCCACTTCGGCACCCACCTATTAGGTAATAACTTTTATTTACAGCCTTGCTTGATGCGCTGTTCTATTAGTACAGCCAGGAACTGAGGAGGGCAAAAAAAAAAAAGTCTCCTTAATGGGCAGCATCAGCGCTAGGCTCAGATGATTTATAGTGCAACTTTGCGGTGGTTCTTGCCCGCTCCTGGGAAGATGCTTCAGGAAAGCCGCGTTCCCAACACACCGTCCTCTAGCTGGTACACACATGCTATGGAGCAGAATCTACTCGCCCGAAAGTCCAGTTTCAGAGGAGGAGAGGGGTGTTAAATTCCCTTGGTATCCTTTATAAATAGTGTTGGCTCAGGCATTTTGCCCCAGTGGAGCAAGAGAACAGCTAATTAATGGAAGTTCAGGGCTTTTCTTCTTGGTAAGAGTGCAAGCTGTGATAAAATAAATGACCATAACAACAAAAAAGAAAAAAAGAAAAAAAAAAAAACCCAGCTCTAACTGCCTTCATAGATCCAAGCAACCTGAATTCACACAAAGCATGTGGACCACAAGCAGCTCACACCAAAGCCTAGGACACACACACACACACACGCAATAGCAACAAACCTCATCACATTTCCTTTTTCTCTTTATACTGGAGTGCATTTTTATCCTTCAAGTGCAAAAATTCCTCTTGACAAGATTGGCACCCTGGCTTGATACTCACTTATATCAGCATTTTCTCAGAGGGGGAGCCACTGCTTCTTGCAAGTAAAACCTAAACAAGGCCTCTGAAACAAGCCTCTGATTTCAAGTTCAGCAAACTTAAACACACTTGTCTAGCTGGTCTGTAACACAAACACAGCAACTGGTAGCAATGGAGCCTAACTCTCATTCAGGGCTCAAGTGAAAACCAGTAAGCTTCCCTTAAACTTTTCTGAACTCTATACATTCTGTGAGGTGCTTTTAAACTCACCTGAGTTTATTTACATACTGAGTATTTAAACATCTGATTATAATGAGCCTTGCTACCTGAATTCTGTTCTTTAATATGTGCAACAAATCAAGCAGATTAAATTTTACCCCTAACTTCCCCAAAATATCCCCAGAAGAAAAAGCATTTAGCAGACATTTCCCTTTCCAGTTACCCACTCAATGGCCAAACCACTGTCAGTAAACAGTCACATGGACGCCATAATAACTTGTGGCTTTTTTCCTATGATAAAACACAGCAAGATGGTACCTTTCAGATTAGAGAAATTTTTGCAATCTTGCCAAATATTTGGTATTCATTTTGTCCCCCACCCCAGGAGTCAAACGAATTCCTTCAGGACTCAAGATGATGCATGCGCAAGGTAAAACGTTTTTTTAATACTTTTTCCCTTGCCATGACAGATTTACTGTTTTGATCTTTCTTCAATGGTTACATTAAATGCTAATAAAAAATGAAAGGTTTATATCTTCCCTAATATTCTCCTGATGGGAACTTGCATATTACATAAGTAGGTCAAATTTCTAATTTTCCATCTCAAATGCTGATACTGCAGACCTGAGGGGAAAAGCTATACCTGAAGGACCAGAAAAAGAAAGAAAGAATGCAAAAAGAACTGAATTACACAGTTGAACTCACACTCAAAAGCTACCTTCCCTCCTTTAAAGCTTTGAGAAGTCCTTCCAAGAAGAGTTACCTACAGTGTGTGACACTGACCAATACAGTTTGTAGTCACTGGCTCAACTCTGGGATTAAATGCGCAGGCTGAACTGTTTCCATGAATACTGACTCTACTAGGAGATAAGGCGCACAACCAGAGGTATTTCTAAGATTGATAGGGCTGCCTCTGATTTAACACTACCACCCTTTAGCTTCTGGATCAATCTGAAAGATCTCATATAAACCTCTTGGTAATATACGGACAATGAAACATTTCCCTTTAACTGGCATCTGAACACTGAAGTGGAAAGTGCTCAGCACATCAATCTTAACACCCAGGTGAAAAGGAGTTTCTACTCTTAATCTTTGTAAGAACAAAAAATAGTATCACGAGCAGGATGCCTGAGAGGAGTGAATCAAGAAAAGGTTTCTGTGGAAAACAGGAAACAATGAACAATACTATGCTCTCTAGTCACTGTTCATCACATTGAAGGGGGTGACCCAGAAGCATACATGTGCTTGAAAAGAAAGGAGAAGAAGAGAGAAGAGAAGAGATGAGATCAGAAGAGGGGCAGACTGTTAAGATGAATTAGCACGTCTCTTACAGAGTGGAAAGATGACACTTTCTGGAAACACTTCCCTTGATGTTTAACGGGACAGTTTCTAGTTCCATCTGCTTTCATCTCAGGCAATAATACAGCTCCCTTATGGTCCCACAAATGGTTATTTTACTTGCTATTCTACTAATTATAATCACATTTTTAATATACACACAGCATTTTAAAGTTAAACCATCATTTTTTAAGTCTATCAGAAAGAATATTATTTACTCGATACATCTGCTGGAAGAAGAAAAAAATGAATATAGATACAGTGGAGCAAAAGTCTGCTGACAGTACCACCTAGTCTGTAAACTTGTCTGTTAACTTTTTTCTAATTTTAACCTCGGAAATGAAATGAAAATGAAAAAAGTCATATAAGAGTGGTAAACTAGGGAAGGAGCCATTTCCCCTTTTTTTATGTGCTACAAAGTCAACCTTGACAAACTCAATCTAGGGCCTAGAGGTAGAGCTGGTTAGTGCCCCTCCTGGAAGGAGCAGAAGTTCTTGGGTAGGTCACAGTTATGGATCCTAATGAGGAGAGACTAAATTCTCTCAGAAAATTTAAGACAAGGCGTGGTTCCAGCTGCCTATTACAGCTTACACTTTAAGGTTAATCAACAGCGAGTACCGACAAATAAAATATAAAATAACATTTCTTTTGCTATAACTCTGCAAATTAAGTCTTAGTTAAAAAAAAAAGTTACACAACATGTCTTTAAACGAGAGGTCGTAAGAAAGGCAACAAACCTCCCTCCTTCCCCACATGTATGCATCTCAGTGGCTCAGCTGTGTCTGACTCTCTGTGACCCCATGGACTGTAGCCTGCCAGGCCCCTCTGTCCATGGAATTTTCCCAGCAAGAATACTGGAGTGGGTCGCCATTTCCTCTTCCAGAGGATCTTCCCAACCCAGGGATAAAACCCATGTCTCCTGCGCTGGCAGGTGGATTCTTTACTACTGAGTCACCTGGGAAGCCCTCCTTCTACACAAGACACTTTAAACATAAAAATATGACCTCATGAAGGTACTCACCTAAATATCCAAATACCATCCCCAAAAAGTTGACTCAAGGAGATGACTACAGCTCAGATTACAAGTTTTGGTTTAAGGTATAACTTGAGAGAAAAGATGAGGACAAAAGGGACTCTTCAGGTTGTGTGTTGCTAAGAAAAGCACACTTTCCTTCACAATATACTTGTTCTTGGCAGGAATGTTGTGAGAATTAACAAGGGAACATGTGCAAAACATTCTGAGCTCTTAAAAGAAATGTAGGCTCTCTCTAGTAATCTGAAGGTGTGATCTACTTTAACTCTCACATTCTAACCAAAAGCAACCTGGGACTTGGCAGCACTTTTCAACTTTGCTGACTGCAGACATCCCAGAGTGCTTACAAAGTCGCACACACCTTCATTAATTTTTCTCTCTTAAATACCAAAATCATCGTAGTGCCACTATTCTTTTCTACTTAAAGATTACTGAGGTTAACTGTCACTCGCGGTATGTGACTAAAAGCCAACATCTAAAGAAAAGCCCTCCCCATCAAGTTCACAAACACAAACTGAACTTTCACTTGCCACAACTGCTGCCTTTTGCAATCTGCTTCTCGGACTCAGTTACCAGAAAATAATTTCTTAAAGGGTCCTCTAACCTCTCTCACTTGATGGCTATAACCCCACCACTCTGCACTGCCATCCACCCCTCTAAATTGCAATACCCTCTGATCAAACAGTAGTCACTTGAGATACACTTATCAACCACTCACGCTACATTCGGGTCTTGACTTAATAATGAGTATAATGCTAATCTTTAGACTTAATTTTTGAAGTACTAAAAATAAAATAATCTGTGTACTGAAGAAGTCACAAACCTTTTTAAAGTGCACAGTACCATCTAAAATAGAGGTTTCCCCAGTGACTCAGTGGTAAAGAATCCTCCTGCAATGCAGGAGACTCAAGAGATGCAGGTTTGATCCCTGGGCTGGGAAGATCCTCTGGAGAAGGCAATGGCAACCCACTCCAGTATTCTTGCTTGGAGAATCCCATGGACGGAGGAGCCTGGTGGGCTGTAGTCTGTAAGGTTGCAAAGAGTCAGACAAGCCTGAAGTGACTGAGCACGCACACCATCTAGGATACCTGGCCGTGTATCTTTAATGTATCTGCATGTGGGCTTCCCAGGCGGGACTAGTGGAAAAGAACCCCTCTGCCAACACAGGAGAGGGAAGAAACATAGATTCCCTGTGTCGAAAAGATCCCCTGGAGGAGGGCATGGCAACCCACTCCAGCATTCAGCTGGAGCAGCCCATGGACAGAGGAGCCTGATGGGCTACAGTCCATAGGGTCACCAAGAGTCAGACACGACTGAAGCACACACATTTGTATGTGTATTTGTTGGTTTTAAACTGTACATATGGGCTAATATATAATTATGAAAGTAATCTGCAAAACAAAAATTTTTGAAGGCTGAGATAAAGAGCTTTTATGATTTTCTACCCTACATACTGTACCTTACACTCCACATACTGTACCTTATTTGCCCTTCTTCAGAGACCACTGACTTAAACAACTTTATTCTAGGAGACTTCTCCAGTAGTCCAGTAGTTAAGAACCCATGAATCCACCATGCAATGCAGAAGATGCAGGTTCCATCCCTGGTTAGGGAACTAAAATCCCAAATGCCACAGGGCAACTGAGCCTGCACACCTTAAAGAACTTATATATATATATAAATATATATTCAATATATACGTATATATTCAATATATACATATATATATAAATATATTGAATATATACGTATATATTCAATATATATATATATATGTGTGTATATATATATATATATTCAAAAAGAACTTTATAGCCAAGGATCCTTTTTCTAGCATACATTATTATTAAGGAGGGTGCTTTAGCATAAACTTATATGGATAGCCTGGCTAGGAGGGGATCAGTAACATCTAATTCAGAGGGTTTACTCTATGGCTCCTAAGAAATGACACCACAGTAATTATTTACTATCATCTGTGCCTGAAGCCCTGTGCTCTGGGAGCTGCAGTCACTTGTGCTAGAAGCATCAGAGCAAGTGTTAGAGGCATGGGTCCTATTCTTGAAAAATCTAGCCATTAAGAATACAGGAACATTCCAGCAATGTAACACTAACAAGTATTGTATTTATAAGAAGATGCTTAGAACTCCCACTATGGTCAACCCACTGATTCCAGAATAGACAAAAAGATGGAGACAAAGACAACTGGCCTGTGGTTCTCAAAGCAAAACATTTAATTTACTTCTGAAAATCAGAAAGCTCTGTCCTCTAGAGTCAGGGCCATTATTTCAGGCTGAGACAGCAGGCCAGAATGAGGAGCCTGAGGGGGCATAGACTGGCTACTTGAGAAGAACTACAGCAAGATGAACTTGATGACATTTACTGTCTTCAGTCAGAAATCTCAACTTTCCTTTTGGCTTTTTAGGAGATGACCTACACACTGCATTAATTTCCTTCCAAGCCAGAAATTCTCAATCTTCTTCTAGTTAACAGGGATGTGTTAACCTGAAGGAAGACTTGGGAATCTGTGATTGAGAGCCCAGTGTCTCACTTACCAAAATACTGACAGGCAATAAGGAATGTGATCAGCGTAAAATCAATTAATGATATCAGGTATGGCAATGCATTCTGGTGTTGATACTTCTAACTCCTTTCTGCCTAAAACACCTACTGATTGCTATCAACACTATCTAATGACTGGCCACTGTATACACATAATCTTCAATGGTTAAGACTAAAATACAAGGGCAGCTATCATTACTGAAGATCTACTACGTGAGCTTTCTGTGTCTCATTTCTTTTCTTTCTTCAACTTATGAGACTTATCANCTTGACTTAATAATGAGTATAATGCTAATCTTTAGACTTAATTTTTGAAGTACTAAAAATAAAATAATCTGTGTACTGAAGAAGTCACAAACCTTTTTAAAGTGCACAGTACCATCTAAAATAGAGGTTTCCCCAGTGACTCAGTGGTAAAGAATCCTCCTGCAATGCAGGAGACTCAAGAGATGCAGGTTTGATCCCTGGGCTGGGAAGATCCTCTGGAGAAGGCAATGGCAACCCACTCCAGTATTCTTGCTTGGAGAATCCCATGGACGGAGGAGCCTGGTGGGCTGTAGTCTGTAAGGTTGCAAAGAGTCAGACAAGCCTGAAGTGACTGAGCACGCACACCATCTAGGATACCTGGCCGTGTATCTTTAATGTATCTGCATGTGGGCTTCCCAGGCGGGACTAGTGGAAAAGAACCCCTCTGCCAACACAGGAGAGGGAAGAAACATAGATTCCCTGTGTCGAAAAGATCCCCTGGAGGAGGGCATGGCAACCCACTCCAGCATTCAGCTGGAGCAGCCCATGGACAGAGGAGCCTGATGGGCTACAGTCCATAGGGTCACCAAGAGTCAGACACGACTGAAGCACACACATTTGTATGTGTATTTGTTGGTTTTAAACTGTACATATGGGCTAATATATAATTATGAAAGTAATCTGCAAAACAAAAATTTTTGAAGGCTGAGATAAAGAGCTTTTATGATTTTCTACCCTACATACTGTACCTTACACTCCACATACTGTACCTTATTTGCCCTTCTTCAGAGACCACTGACTTAAACAACTTTATTCTAGGAGACTTCTCCAGTAGTCCAGTAGTTAAGAACCCATGAATCCACCATGCAATGCAGAAGATGCAGGTTCCATCCCTGGTTAGGGAACTAAAATCCCAAATGCCACAGGGCAACTGAGCCTGCACACCTTAAAGAACTTATATATATATATAAATATATATTCAATATATACGTATATATTCAATATATACATATATATATAAATATATTGAATATATACGTATATATTCAATATATATATATATATGTATATATATATATATATATATTCAAAAAGAAATTTATAGCCAAGGATCCTTTTTCTAGCATACATTATTATTAAGGAGGGTGCTTTAGCATAAACTTATATGGATAGCCTGGCTAGGAGGGGATCAGTAACATCTAATTCAGAGGGTTTACTCTATGGCTCCTAAGAAATGACACCACAGTAATTATTTACTATCATCTGTGCCTGAAGCCCTGTGCTCTGGGAGCTGCAGTCACTTGTGCTAGAAGCATCAGAGCAAGTGTTAGAGGCATGGGTCCTATTCTTGAAAAATCTAGCCATTAAGAATACAGGAACATTCCAGCAATGTAACACTAACAAGTATTGTATTTATAAGAAGATGCTTAGAACTCCCACTATGGTCAACCCACTGATTCCAGAATAGACAAAAAGATGGAGACAAAGACAACTGGCCTGTGGTTCTCAAAGCAAAACATTTAATTTACTTCTGAAAATCAGAAAGCTCTGTCCTCTAGAGTCAGGGCCATTATTTCAGGCTGAGACAGCAGGCCAGAATGAGGAGCCTGAGGGGGCATAGACCGGCTACTTGAGAAGAACTACAGCAAGATGAACTTGATGACATTTACTGTCTTCAGTCAGAAATCTCAACTTTCCTTTTGGCTTTTTAGGAGATGACCTACACACTGCATTAATTTCCTTCCAAGCCAGAAATTCTCAATCTTCTTCTAGTTAACAGGGATGTGTTAACCTGAAGGAAGACTTGGGAATCTGTGATTGAGAGCCCAGTGTCTCACTTACCAAAATACTGACAGGCAATAAGGAATGTGATCAGCGTAAAATCAATTAATGATATCAGGTATGGCAATGCATTCTGGTGTTGATACTTCTAACTCCTTTCTGCCTAAAACACCTACTGATTGCTATCAACACTATCTAATGACTGGCCACTGTATACACATAATCTTCAATGGTTAAGACTAAAATACAAGGGCAGCTATCATTACTGAAGATCTACTACGTGAGCTTTCTGTGTCTCATTTCTTTTCTTTCTTCAACTTATGAGACTTATCATCTCATTTTACAAATGATAAACAAATGCTGTGAGGCTACTTAAAATCTCATTTTGAGAGACCAGGCCAGGATTTGCAACAGGATCTGCTCTAGAATTCTGTTTTAACAACTATGTCACTACATGTTATAAGTTCCAAATCTATGTTTCTCTTTCTCCACATTTCATTCAGTGATATGTTCCGTACTGTCTGGTTAAGAGCATAATTATAATAAAATATGATAAGCAATGATATTTTTGTATTGAAAAGCAGGCTTCAGGATCTAAAGCATGTAGTCAAGTCCTAACTCTATTACTTACCAGCAATATTACCCCAGGAAATATATTTAAATTTCTGAGTGCCTGTCTTTGTTAACTGTAAAAGAGGAATAACTATCGTGTAGAATTGTTATGAAGATTAAATATGCATGCATGTAAAGAATATTGATGGTGCCTGGTAATGCAGTTAGCATGCACTAAATGGTATTATTTTTAGATACATAAAACAGTATGACAACAGAAAAGGATAAAACAGATCTGCCAAGAAGATGAAGGACACGAGTCCACGACCTTCAGGAAGGGCTCCTAGTAGTGTCAGTGTCTAAGCTGAGCACACAGTCCCTTCCCTAAATCCTCAAGAAGACCCAACAGGCTCAAGACTCATTCCTGGATGTGACTTGAACACTTTGGTAGTGTGAACAGTAAGCCCTGGCCTGAGGGCAAGACTGGAAGGAAAAAACAAAGACCAAAGTACACTGTGTGTGTGAAACCCTGGACCTGAAATCAAAGGGCTCTGCATGTTTTTCAGGCTCCTGGCTGGGGTTGATATGAAGATGGTGCTCAACTGCCCACTGGTCAAAGCAGGACAGTCGCTCTCACCCCAGGCAACAGTTCTATTCTGCCTCAATCAGGAACTACCCAGTGGAGCTTGGGGACTGGACACAGGAGGGATGGAGCAGGTCAGGACTATCTCACACAGCCCTGCTGCAAACTGGTCATTGGGAGCAAGAGAATAAAATTAAGTTCTTCAGCATGCAATGCCTAGAATGAACGCCTCTGCCAAGCACAGACAGGCCTGCCTGAGGTTTTAACATCAAAACCATGAGCATTTAAAGGGGCTGGGGTTTCAGGGTAAGTCTGTACACAGAGATGGTTTGTGCTATTTCCACCAGGGAGTTAAAAGGACTTTTAAAGTTATGAAAAAATATTCTGACTTCGACCTTTAGAGAAACAATATGATTATTTTGACTCTTTCAAATATAATCCTTAAGATACTTTAAATAGCAAGCAGCGTTACTTAAAAAGGCAAATACTGTTGAAAATAAATTAAGCTACAGGGTAAGGGAGCAGCAGGCCTTTTGAGCACTCTTTAGAGAGCTACAAGATTCATGATTTCATGCTTAATAAAAATGTCACAGATGCACAAAGATCTCTGGGCTATTCCATGTATCTGAAAAGAATGATTTCAGTACACACCATGGCTTTAACATGAATGAAAGGAAATAATTTTCTAAAACTAATAGGATACTATACTAGTCAGTTAAGCTGATTACCTGTACCTCATTTACCCTTCAGTCACATTATTTAAGTAAGTTTTTCTTTTTAGTAGGCCCACGACTTACACGAATTAGCCACAAGCTATACTAGGCATTGATTTGCATTTTCTGCATGCTTTAGATCTTAATAATATCCTTCAGACGTTAGGAAGTAGGTACATTTTGATGTCCACTTTCTTGGTTCTAGCTGCCAGCATTAATTCAGCCAATTTGACCTCCAAGAGCACCACTATGACCTCGGCTCACACTCTACTCCCAGTACTAAGCACATAATACATCACTTCACAAGTGACGGAAGAAATCAGAGAGTACCCTGGCAAGGACACCACATTAAAACCAGTAGCTAATGCCTGTGAATAATTCCAGTAAGAGTGAATCCAGGTAAGAATGATGTACGTACCTGTACCACAGGATCTTTTGGTTGGTGTGATTAACGAGACATGAGCTGTATCTGTGCATGGCCCACCTAGAAACAGAAAGGCAGGCACAAGAGTCAGTTCATATCCTCTGCATACCCAGAGGGGCTGTCCTGGATAAAGAGAAACCTAAAACGGAAGGAAGCAGCCTGTAAGCATGCATAAAGAGGAGCAACAGGAACAGATGAAGACGGTGATGTGGTGGTGGGTTAATTTTTAGTTTAGCAATTCAGTCTAACGGTCCATATTCTTTCTATATTGTAACATCATTTTCATTTAAAATAAAAAAAAAAACCCAAATCTCACATAACGTTAAGATATTAAAGTGCAAAATTTTAACTAGAATTCTGATCTGGGTAAGAGTAAATTACCCGTAAGTTTGGGGAGATGAATTTTACACACAGCAATAAGCAGGAGTCTCCTCCTTAGGTTTATCTCAGTGGTCACCCCACTTCTGAATTTACTGCAAAACTGGCCTTATTAAAGTAGGCGAGGAACCTCCCTAAAGAAGAAACTACTTATCGAAAAAATAAGGATCATTTTAATATTTAAAGACAGCACTGCTAACCAAGAAAGAATATCTAGTTTAAGTATAAAAACATGACACAAAGAGGGCCTTCATGGAATTTTCGTGGCCCAGGGAGCTGATGGATAGGTATAATTCAAGAGTATGACAGACACAGTCAGTCAGTGGGTGAAGACTTGAAATACAATCATTTCATTCTACAGATTCAGGACCACAAACAAATTCTTAAGCTGATATTGATATATACTCCCAACACCCTACCTTCTGAAACAGGAAGTTACCTTATAAACTTGAAGATCAGAGGTTTTTGACATGCACTGGGTAGGGCAACAGTGAGGGCCATTAAGGAATGGGACACACAAACAAATGTTACACAGATATTTTGAAAAGTCTCTCCAGGTGACTAGAAAGAAGGAAAACATGATTATTTAGCATAACTGTTTATCATCTATGGGGCTTCTCTGCTGGTGCAGTGGTAAAGAATCCAACTGCCATTGCAGGAGACGTGGGTTCAATCCCTGGGTCAGGAAGATCTCCTAGAGAAGGAAATGGCAACCCATTGCAGTATTCTAGCCCGGAAAATTCCATGGACAGAGGACCCTGGTAGGCTATAGTTCTTGGGGTCACAAAGAATCAGACATGACTTAGCGACTAAACAATAGCAATATGTCATCTATGACCAGACTTCCTATCACTGAAGTTACCCATCAAAAAAGAAGGAAATGAAAGAGCTGAGTCTGTGCCACCAAGATCCATGGATTTAGGATCCTAGATATCCCACCAAAGAAGTTCATCATTACTCTACTCTTTCCTATACCAAGGCCCAAAACAGCAGCAAACTTTAGTGGGTGTAAGGAGACACAGAGAGAAAACAGTAAAAGGTGGAAAAATCAAGTAAGCATGTTGTTAATGTCAAAGAGCACCTAGCAAATTTCCTGATGTGTCATCACAGGTTACTTTCATGCTCGAGCGCTTATAATCTTGTTAGAAAGACAAAACTTGTGCACTCGTACAAAGAATAATACATGACAGCAATAAAGAGCTAGATGCAAAATGATCAAGTGCCAAAGAATATGGAACAAGTAATAAATGCTAAATGTAATCAGGAAGAAGGATTATTCATCATTGGCCAGCATTACCTGGAAATACTTCTCAAGGATTTGAAAATGAGGCAAGAATAAATTAAAAGTTACAAAGACCAAAAGAAGAAGGCAAGAAAAACTGACAAGTTTTCTACAAATGTCACATTCAGCAGAGAAAGCTTAACATACTAAAATCCCGGAGATCTACATGAGCACGAGTGATAGGAAACTAAGCACCATGGAGAGACAGTGATTGCAAGGAAAACTAATACAGACCCCACATCCTCAAAACCCGCTGGGCACTAGCTCTGTAGCTCTAAACTGTCATAGCTTCTGTTCCCAGGTGTGATGTTTTTTGGCTTTTGTTTTTGTTTTGCTAAATGAATAATTCTTATTTCAGGAAAAAAAAAGCAGTTAAGTCCTGCAACTACTCTTTTTTTTTTTTTGGTCAGCTGTTTATTTTTTTAAATAAATTTATTTTAATTGGAGGCTAGCCTCCAATTAAAATAAATTTATTTAAAAAAATAAACAGCTGACCAAAAAAAAAAAAAGAGTAGTTGCAGGACTTAACTGCTTTTTTTTTCCTGAAATAAGAATTATTCATTTNCCTTCTACTAACCCTGGGGTTCTTCATTTCTTCCTTTTCTAGTTGCTTTAGGTGTAGAGTTAGGTTTTTATTTGACTTCTTTCTTGTTTCTTGAGCTAAGCCAATACCACTATGAACCTTCCCCTTAGCACTGCTTTTTACAGTGTCCCATAGGTTTTGGATTGTCTATAACTAATCTTTACTTAATAACCCCAGATAAGTGATCCTTAGGGTTTTTTTTGACATAAACATGGGGATAATAAAATTGCTTATAAACCACGAAGTTAATGAGATCATCTATACAAAAAAGACTTCACAAACTATAAAGCTTTACGCTATATATCTTCACTGTCTCTGCCATGAGGTTTTATGAACCCAAGGGTCAAGGCTCACTTTGTCGTTTACTCTTGGGTCATGACTATATTGGAGAAGGAAAAAGTAACCCACTGCGGTATTCTTGCCTGGAGAATCCCATGGACAGAGGAGCCTGGTGGGCTATAGTCCATGGGGCCACAAAGAGTTGGACATGACTGAAGTAACTTAGCAGCATGACTATATGGACAAAGGGCACTTAATAGTGTTCAGTAAGTGACCACTGCAAGTGACTTGATCAAATCAGGAGAGAAGTATACATTTTTAAAAAGCTTTTTATTGAGGTTTAACATAAAGAGAATGAAATACTAGAATGAAGTGTTCAAATCTTAAGTATATACCTTAAAGGGTTTTAAACACATATATACTTGTGTAACAACCACCAAATAAAAATACAGAAACACTTCTGGAATCCAGAAAGTTCAAGTGTACATTTTAAAAATACAGATTCCCAGGTCTTGATTCTGGAAAATTCGATGCAATAGGCTGGGGTGGGCATAGGAAGAGACTAATGTACATTTTTAAACGAGCTGAGCACAATGTACATATTAAGAGCCCAGTTAGTTCCAATCTCTGATAACACTAACTGGCAGCTCGATGTATGGCCAAGATCACTGAGTTCATATAATACTGTGAGCCATACAAAACCCAAGGATCAACAACAGCTTAACTTTAAAGCAGAATATCTGTTTAAAAGGACATAAAATAATTCATTTACTAAAATTGTTAAGAACAGAGAGAAACTAGTTTAATCAAAATCCCTGAGGAAATTTGGCTGAGACTCATGAATTAACTCTCCCATGTTTACAAATGCAATCTTTACCTCATCTGTAGGTTGAAAGTTTATCCTTTTGAAAATTCCTAATGAATGAATTTCTGTAGATTTTGGCAAATACACAAATAACTTTAAGGCTACCTAGCATATCTCAACATGTATCATCATGAAAGTGTTCTCCAGAGAGCTTGTTAAACTAACAACCCAATCCAATGTACTCACTACATTACAGTAAAGCACAAATAGAACCATAGCCGAGTCAAAACAAATTGACAGCAAGAGTAACGGGCAGTGATAATATATCCCAGCTTTGATAATTGGACAATATTATAAACACAGAGCTTGGAATTAAGTTTGGTCTGGCAGACTATAACCTATGAAGGTCTTTAAAATCCAGAACAGATGCATATGAACAATGCACATATATTCCACACTAATTGTGCTGTCATATAAAATTCCTATATTTTCAAATCAAAGGAGTAACCACAGGAGGTTATAATATCCATTCTTACACAATTAACTGCAGGTCAATTGTGTTACACTGAATTCAGGAAATTAAGGGACACTCAAAGCGACCCTTTCCAGGTTTTGGCCCACAACGATAAAAATACACCATTAGTCTCCTATGGGTATGGCAAACAAAGTAATTTTGAGAGTTGATGGTAAGGGTCAAACTCAGAGCATCTGCTCCACAAGGGAATGGTGCTGA
This sequence comes from Neotragus moschatus, assembly GCA_006410615.1. Lineage (NCBI taxonomy): Eukaryota > Metazoa > Chordata > Mammalia > Artiodactyla > Bovidae > Neotragus > Neotragus moschatus. Next base: position 1,492,057 of record SJYA01002871.1, read on the forward strand.
CTAACGTCTGCGAGGGGGGCTGGCATATGGTCTCATAAATCATTATAAATTCTGCTATTTTTGGCCTCTTCCTTCCAAGCAGCAGGACGGGCAGAGCTAATACTCGAAAAGCAAAACGAAGAAACCTTTTCAGGCCTGGGTTCTACAGGTAACTGTAGAGATGTTGTGTGTGTTGGGATCAAGAGTGAATGGTTGGGAAAATAAATGCATTTCTAAGCACAGGACAATTCATACCATTACCCTCTACCTTATATTAATAGCAAGTGGGTTTGGAACAATGAGTTTGGGGTTGTTAAATATTAAAAATAAAATCACAGTTAAGGTTCCTTGCTTAATATGACATTCACTGGGACTTCTGAACCAGACAATATCAACTGTTGACAATATCAACAATATCAACAATATTAACTCAGCTGACCTTTTTAGCCAATCACCATGAGTGTTTTCTGCTTTTTTTTTTTGCTAAAGCAAAATTAAATATGTGAGCTTTTTCAAGTTTCTTCATTATCTGAAGATACTTAATACTATCATTTTTCACATGATATTATATTCAGAACTTTTTCCTAAGTTTCCACAATTCAGAGTCTGGAATTTGCATCTAAATAATGTCTGTGGTAGGTTGTGGCTTGTGACTTAAGTCTGAATACTCTATCTTGTCTTCTAGGGATGCTTCTATTCTTGTATCAAAGATGTCATACATAATGCAGCACCAGGGATCGCATTTGCAATTCCACATGAGAGCTATGAAATGAAATTCTTCAACTGTATTCCCAACAACCAGAAATCTTTTAGCCTATGCAATAGGGCAGTGGATTTTCTTCAGGAGACTGTACTGATTTCAGCAGTATAAAATAAAAGACAGGTCAAATCTGCATATTAACTTCACTTGTAACCTGCAAAACCGGAAGGACAGAATAAAGGCATCCTGTCAACTATCAACATTCACATTCCAAGTAGAAGTGACAGGAGTCTTAAATTTTCTTTTTCAGCCTCCTGTAGAGTTACTGAGCATGTCAAAAAACACTGAGCTTCCGATGTAGCAGTCAATCCAACTGAGTGAATGGAGACTATGACTCAGGAAAAAGCCCAGAACACAAGCTGCATTTATGCTGGCCCATCATCTTAGGCACTCAAAAATCTAAGGCTGAATAAATACAGAAAAACAGTACTCTCCTTAACCTTGAATAGAGAGCAACAATTTTCAAGATAGGTCTTATTAAAACAGCTGTGATGAGTGGTTATTTTTGGCTCTTGATTCCACTAGTCCTCACTGGCTACAGTTATACCCCATGCTAAACCACATCAATTAGGAAAAATGGTCTGTCAAGGAGTCAGTCAGCTAAAAATTGCCAGAAGCTCGATAATCAAATATTCTACTATCAGCTCTTTCATGGTAACTGCAAAACATTAAAACACAAAAATAGCCATTCTTTTTGTAGATTTATAACACTACGATATTCCTGCTTAATTAACATGACATTTACATAACATTATCTAATTAATTTCTAACTAAAGGCACTGTGGGCTAATTAGAAATGCATCATCCTTTTTTAACCAGCTTGTCAATTCCACTCTGTCATAATCTGAACATTGTTTACCTTTGCAACATTTCACTTTCCCAGGCTTGCTATTCAAAAGGTGATTTCGGACAATAGAATTCAGGAGCTATAATTCTCTCTCTACTCTAGAGATTCATATCTTATGGAGTGTTTTTTTGATGAGCCACTTAAAAAAAAAATCTATGCAATGGAGATAGTGAAATAAACTCAACACTGTCTTCTGATGTGGCCGTGTTAAGAATGCAGAACTCTTTTAAAAAATATCCAGAGAATGTATATTCCTTCAGCAATAAAACATTTCTTCTATAAAAGCCTCCAAAATATACATGAAGACTTAGAAGAGTAAATGGTAAAACATGAATATTAGAGATAGATCAAGATGCACAAGAAAATAAGCCATCTCTTCAGAAAAGAAAGTCCTATCCCACTTTACTCTAAACCAGCAATTCTCAAACTGTTTTTAATCAGGAAGGACACACCTAATCTGTCTACATAATTGAGTTTGAAAAGTACCATCGATTAAAAACAAGGATACATAAAGATATAACAACTGGGAATCTAAGTTTACAGAAAATCCTCAGCCCAGATAATAGCCCTCCCACTTCTCCAAATGAAATTTCCAAATTAAAACATTTACAAAACTTGTATAGAATCTAAGTGTTAATCTCTCAGATCTAAACCTAACTCACTGCGTGATCTCTCATACCATTTGGATCTGAATTAAGACATTCATGAGCAGAGAATTTCCAAAGTGGGTAAGAAGCTGCTATTTATTGGTAGCTCCCTTTTCTGTTCATAAAAGGCCTCTCAACAAAATTCCATTATCATTCCACCCCCACTCTCCTAAATAATTGTAGCTGGGCAGCTCAGCAAATATTTTGTGTATACGTGTTTATGTAAGTGTGCTTATTAGCCTATTTGCACAACAGAAATAAAATTTAAAATTCTCCCACCTCACCTTCCCCAGGGAATACCACAACAAGCAAGATGAAATCAAGAATACTTTGCATCTGCACAGCACTCAAAGACACTCGCACATGAGCATGCATGGATATCCCTATGGGGCCCGTGGGATATGTTCTGGAAGAAATGCTCTCTTGACCCCAGCAATGGCCTTAATGGTATGAGCTTTTTTTTAGTGGCAAAGTTTTATGCATCTTGATACTCTAGCATATTAGCTGTTCAATATGTTTTTCACTATTGAATGCAAATGATTCAGGGCAAAATCAATTATCACACATACGTAGCTATTCAGAAAGGAAACTGAACCATTAATAAACAGTTGGCTTTCACCATATTTACAGGCTTTAATCTAACATGGTAGTTCTCAAACATTTGCATCTTAGGACCTTTTTACACTTAAAACATGAAAGATCTTTTGTTTATGTGGTTTATAGCTATTGATGCTTACCTTATTTGAAATTAAAACTGAAAAAAATTGTAAATTTTCATTTAAAATTCACAAAATAATTACACATCAGCATAAAACATGTTTTTATGAAAAATAACCACACATTTCTAAAAAATGAGAGCAGCCTTGCTTAAAGGAAGAAACCTAGGTTTTCACATTTGCATTCAATCTGTTACAATGCATCACTCATCATTCATCTGAAACACATGAAGAAACACCGCCCTCACACAGCTACATACTTGGAAAGGGGAGGGGCTTGTGGATCTCACTGACGGGTCCTGGGTACCTCTACAGGTCCTTAAGAACCACTGGTGTAGAACAAAACGGGTTAATATAATTTCCAAGTTCTCCACATTTTGTTCACATGCCAACTGACTTACTCTAGTCTTGCAAAGACCAATCAATGCACTAATACAAGTAATGGTCAAAGGTTTGCCTATTCTCAACAAAGCATTAATATTTAAATAACATTAAATATTTTGGTGCCATACTGTCGAGTTATAAAACCACCAGCCCTGGAGGCTACTCTAGGTCCTTTGCAGTTCTACAAAAATTTTAGAATCAGTTTGCCAATTTAGCTACACAGAGAGAAAGAGAGAGGAAGTAGACTGCTGGGTTTATACTGAATCTTTATTTTGAAACATCACCTTAACAATACTCAGTCTCCTGACTCATGAATCCATGAAGGCAAGGAATAGTGAAATAAACTCTACAACTGTAACTTCAACATTCTATTTCTGCTACTTATGTAAGAAGAGTAAAACCATATTTCATGTAATTCAAAGGATTCTGAGCAAGCAGTTAAATCTGTTTGATTTCAGTTTTCAGATGTGATCTCTTACCTAGAGCCCTTATAACCAAGAAAGAGCATACCATGTACTCACACACACTGACCACCAATATTCCAAACTGTGATAAGGTCCAACAGAAATGAATACTGAAATTCTTAAGACACCACCACCTTGAGGTTCGAAACTAAAAAGAATCCTTTTTTGAAGGGTCAAAATATCACCTGGTGAATGAAGTCAGTTTTAATTTTAGACACTTTTGTTTCTGTCTGTGACAAAGCATACTTAATATGGATATGAAATCAGGAGCTGTCATTTCTCCAATTTAGACTTCAGTTCTGACTACTTACAGGCTTAACTAAGGCCCAACTAAGATTTCTACATTTGCATTATACCATCAACATGAGCATGAATCTCATAACAACATTAATGAAGAAACCACTCAGCATTACAAGAGCTTTTATTTTTTTGACATAATTTAGCTACCGAGAGTGTTTTCATCAATCTTGTCCTGTGTCTGCAAATGAAAGAATGCACTGCCATCCTCAGAAAAGTGACTTGTGCATGTTCTCCATAAGAGGCTTCAGAAAAGATAGAAAAATACATCTGTTTAGGCCACAGGTATCGTCCCATGGGCATGTAACAAGAATCTTGAACATAGGTACCTCTCTTCTCTGACTCGTGCTGAGTCTCTCCTATAAGCAGTTGTACCACAGCTGGCAAATGTGACAACGATCAAAAGAAACTGTAGTCAAAGCTCTTTGTTCTGTAGAAATAAACACTAGCAGGTCTTACTAATAGGACCTTTCTTTGCAAACAATAGTTGAAAATGTCATAATTTGAACTATGTAAAGAAGTGTTTATACTGGTATTCTGGAATTTAAAAAATTCCTTACCAACATGGCATCCTGCTGCTGTTCCTGCTGGTAAGTCGCTTCAGTCATGTCTGACTCTGTGTGACCCCATAGACAGCAGCCCACCAGGCTCCCCCATCCCTGGGATTCTCTAGGCAAGAATACTGGAGTGGGTTGCCATTTCCTTCTCCAATGCAGGAAAGTGAAAAGTGAAAGTGAAGTCGCTCAGTCGTGTCCGATTCTTAGCGACCCCATGGACTGTAGCCTACCAGACTCCTCCATCTATGCGATTTTCCAGGCAAGAGTACTGGTGTCGGGTGACATTGCCTTCACCAACATGGCATCCTATTGTTTATTAAATCTAAAGAACTACCCTTTTGACAGATCAAAAAGTGAAATGTTTTATGAAGTAACATAACATATGAACACAAAATGTAAAGTTATATGNACTCCTCCATCTATGCGATTTTCCAGGCAAGAGTACTGGTGTCGGGTGACATTGCCTTCACCAACATGGCATCCTATTGTTTATTAAATCTAAAGAACTACCCTTTTGACAGATCAAAAAGTGAAATGTTTTATGAAGTAACATAACATATGAACACAAAATGTAAAGTTATATGTAGCCTTTTTTTGGCATGGGCAACTCTGAATTTTCAGAGTTCACAAACACCATCAAAATATATTCACTTAAATTTAAAATAACAGGCAGATAGACGCCCCTATAATAATATGGTATTTTTCCCTAGCCAAACATGCCTATCATAATAAAACTTAGAATTAATTTAAAATCAGCACAGTGTCACTATTACCTGTATCTACACAAAATAAAAACAGTATGACAGCTGCAAAGGGCTAAAGTTATGTGAAGTGTGGTTGTTCACGGTGACCTTTACTTTCACAGCCAAGTACAGAGCATTTCATTTAATAAGAACATTTAAAAATCTGCATTTGCAAAGAGGGGGCAGAGATGACGCTACTTCAAAACCTAGTATGAATATCAATAACTGTATAATCTCATTAAGTGCCTGAGGAAACCTTTATGGGAAACTAACCTTTCAGATTTGTGGGCTTCTTAAGGAATCCTTGAAAAACAGGTGCTTAAAGTGTGTGCTAGTCTCTCTTGCAAAGGGGAAGTCTGAAGTGGGAAATTCAGGTGATAAAAGAAATACCTATCGGCAAAACTTGCTGTTTCACAACAAGCAGGTGGCTATCTGCACAGTTAAAACAACAAAAAAGACAAGTCTCATTATTCTAAAAGCTCTGTTAAAAGAAATGACCTGTCATCACAACAAGACAATCAAATTTCAAAATTAGGGAGGAAAACTGCCTTCCTGAGTTAACTTCATCTTGAGGTTACTGAACAGCACAGAAAAAAATAAAAAAGAGTACTACGTAGCTGCTCAAAATCCAGTTCAGGCAATGCGAAGCCCCTCTTCAGTGTATCAAAACACACGAGCACATGAATGTTCTCAAAAGTATAAAAAACTAATGAACTTTTCTAAATATTTAAATCATTTACTGAATATTGTCTAGCTGGGTGTTATGGGGAAGAGCAAAGCAGAATAAAATCAAGTCTCTGCTAATTTTGAGTTTAGCCTCTAAACTGGTACAGAGATGACATTCTCATGTCAATGAGGTGACCAACACAATATGTCGTTAACATGTTAAGGGAAGAAGTTAGGGATTCCTTGGAGGAAGCAAGTGTGGATGAAAGGGTTCTGAGGTAGGCTTCCACAAGCATGAATAAAAACAGCAATATGTGCTGCCATGGTGTCTCTGGGGGACAACAAGAATCTGGTTTCAGTTCAGAGCTAAGTATCAGCGTTGGGAAAGGCAGAGAGGTCAAATACAATGAGGTTCCAGATTATATGGGAGAAGGATTTCTGATATAAGATTAAGAATCTGGATGAGCAAATTTAAGCAGTGATGAGTCAGTGAAATAATTCCCTTTTTTATTTAACATAATATCAATGGGCAATTCATCTGACAAGTTTTTGGACTAGGACAAGAATAGAAGCAAGAACAGTCTAAAGATTATGGCTAGGATTTCCCTGGTGGTCCATGGTTAAGACTCTGTGCTCCCAAATCAGGGGCCTTGGGTTCAATCCCTGGTCAGAGAACTAGATCCCACATGCTGCAATTAAGACCTGGTGCAGCCAAAGAAAAAAATTATATATTAAAAAAAATAAAGACTATGGCTGTAATCCTATGAAAATACAATGATGGCAATGACAACTTCTGAGATCTTTAATATTTCCCCACTGAGCTAATACTAGCGAATCACAAAGACACATTAGGAAATATAAACAGCATGAGTGCAATTAAGAAAAAGATTTAAATTGTGAATACTGAAAGTTAAGAGCACCTTTAATAGAAGAAATTTTAAAAACAAGAACAATATGTATAACTTCCCTCCATAAATTTAAAAATGTAAAGGAAATAGGTATTTTTATAATACTACTACCAAAACTGACTTTTAAATGAGGTTGGAAATACAAATAGTCCAATATCACGTATCAAGCCAATCAGTTTTATGAATATGTTCTTTAAGTTTTCAAACAATAGATACATAATGTCGGAACGTAAGACAAAAAGCCTGTGTTAGGGCACAGGAAAAGATGAAAAAGTTTCGGTGAGATTAATGCAACTAATACCTAAACTAGACAAGGATAGCATGCCCACCATACATAAGCACACACACACAAAAAATTAACTCACTTACTAAAAAGGTACAAAATCTAAAGTAAAATTAGCATTGTGAATTCATCAGTACTGAAAGACCTAAGAGAGCTTATCTAAGGAATGCAAAGGTGGTTTAACACTAGAAGTTTATTAAATTGAGGGATTACATATTAAAGGAGAAATCTATATGATCATCTTAATAGATGTGGAAAAAGCATTTTATAAAATTCAATATTTCTGAATTTAAAAAATTAGCACACTACAAATAAGTTTCTTAACCTGCTAAATAATGTCTACAAGAAACCTTGCATCAGCTGGTTTATAACAGTAAAATATCAGAAATAGTCTGAAGAAAAAGAGGAAATAATAATAATAATAGAGAATACTACACAGCAGTTTGAAAAGAATTGGGCTGACCTGGAAAGATTTCTTAATTATACTGTTAAGAAAGCAAGTTACAAAACAATATGTATAGTATGTTCTCGTTTGTATAAAGAAAAACTTGTATTTATGTACACATGTATACAACTGCATATAAAAATAATATATAATCCAAAATAAACACACAGTGTAAATAAATATACTCTTCAAAGAGTGGGAATTTGAGGCAGGGAGAAGGGGTGAAGGTATTAAAAGAGTATTTTCACCTTCTATTCTACATAAACCTGTCTTTGCTTTACTTGTATATTAAAAAAAAAAAATTAAAACTTAAGAAGACGACAAAGTGGCCAGCAAATAAGCAATTTAAAAGTCCTAGTTTTGCTTTAATTTTGACTCTATTTTTAGACTACAAAAACAGCCAGATGACACTAAAGTGCCTGAACAAGTTCTGATCCAGCTAACATTGTGGGATAGAAATAATTTCCATAAGAAAACAATGATGAACTGCTCAAGTCTTTCTGCATTTTGACCAGAATTCACTTAATGACCCCATACATTGATTCCTAGTGAATTACAACCATTCAATTCAATACAGCATATAACTGTACATTATCAGACTGTACTGCAAAGTATCAATCTTTTTGGAACACAGCCCTAATAAAAACAGCATGTTTTATAGAATCAGCTTCAAGATAAATAAATGCAATGGAAAAAAATATCTTTAAATTAAAATCAAAAGAGACATTTAAATTTTCGGCATTCTTCATTATGGGAAAGAATTTCCCACTTTGAGACTATTATATATCAGAAAAGCTCCATCTGTTGTATAATTATCTCTGATAAATGGCCTGATGCTCCAAGCTTCATTAGAGAAAAGGGAAGGGAACGACACACACAGAGAGAACTGTAAATAAATCTCCTCACCATATTTCACTTAAAACCAGCCCAGCAGGAAGTCATAAAATATTTTTTAATAGGTAATATTTTCTAAATGTTCTACTAGAGTAAGTCAGCTGTTTTTGCACACTATCTGGTCTTCAAGTAGGCATAGTCTGAAAAGAGAAAACTAGCTTTCCTTAGCAATAATTAGAAATTTAATTGGTAAAAACAGACAAAAAAGTTCAGCCACTCGGTGGCAGTGATATTAATTTTCCAAGGGACTACTTTGTCAGACAGGAATCAAGACTAGCAGCCAATGAAGCCCTATGCACATTCAAAGACCCAAAGGCAGTTTAGCAAGGAAATCTGTTAAAACGCACCACCATTTTATTTTTTAAATGCCTGGGGAAGCTAGGCTATGACCAGGAACCGGTTTCCAAGGAAACAACAGAAATCTCTTTGTTTAACAAAATTAATTTAACCACAGATAAAGAATGCTCTCAAATTTCTATTTTGGGAATCACTGTTATATTAAAGGAAAATCCAGCCAGCACTTGGAAACGAGGCTTTATTCATTAGAAGTCTTCACTAACATTCTAGTTAGTACAGTTTTCACTTTTTCTGTATACTTTCTTTTGGTTACAACAAAATCCCTCTTGTGTATATTAATATGTAGTAGAAAAAAACAGAGAAAAAATATTTCACCATTATGTATATTTTAAAAAGGCCCAGAGCTGACTTCTAGCCCTGTCATGTGACTCAAGGCAGGACACCATTCAAATCTTTTCCTTGTCTGGAGAATAAGGAAGAGACTACGTGCCCTGCCTATGTTGCACACTGTCAGGACAGTCCCAGAAAAATGTTTGCTAAAGTGCTCTGTAAAACAGGGGTTGACGAACTTTCTCTGCAAGGGACCACTGGGTCTCTGTAGTAACTACCCAATTCTGCTGTTAAAATGCAGAAGCAGCAACAGGCAATACATAAATGAATGAGCATGGCTGCGTTCCATTAAAAATGTATTTAAGAACATCAGAATTTGAATTTCATATAATTTTTCACATGTTGTAAAATTACTGTTCTCTTGATCTTTTTCATGTAAAGTCACTCTTAGCTCGTGGTGGAACATACAAAAACAGGTGATAGGCCAATCTGGCCTGTGGGTTAGAGTTTGCCAACTTCTCTTATAAACTATCACTTTCTGCATGTATGGGTTGCTGTTTATCTCTTAGTATGAGCCTCTACAGAGTTCAGAAAGTGTTCTGTATGAGAAGGGCCCTCTCTGTTAGACTAGAATGTCAGAATATTTAAGAACAAGTCCATTTCTTGCCATTGTAGCACTGCCTAGTAGCAGGCGTCAGTTCCCCTCCTCTCCTGCCTAGAAAGAAACAGATGAGCCAGCTCTCTACCAACACTTGAACTTCCATCCACTGTGCAGTGGGACTGGCCAACCTCCCCTTCCCCCAAACAAAAACCCCCACAAACCCCAGCTAAATAGGTATGTACATCGTAAGGCTCCCAAACAGGTCATGAGTAGGGATGTCCAGGCCTTTTAAGAGAATAACAGGAAAACCTAATTTATAGGAGAAATAGAGAAAAATGTCTTCTAAAAAATCTTTTAAGTCCAATCTTGTGAGACTCTCACTTGAGGTGACCAAAGCTGCCCATCTTGTTAAGGCTGTCAGGGCAGATGCATTGTAAGTCAAGATAAGATAGTGAAAGTGACTGTCAAGTACAGTGAAGACCCAGGTGAGAGTAGACAGCCTGATCCATTAACACCTTCAACTGTGACCCACCTAGAACAACAGTGGAGGGAGAGGCAGCAGGGGGTTGCGGACATTAACAGTATCCTCTAGAGAGCAGAACTTCCTACCATGCAACCACCCTGATGGCTTTAACAACTAGCTCCAGTGATCAACCCACAACCTGACACTATCTTCGCTTTCTTCAAAAGTTGGCTCAAGAAACAAAGTACAAACCACAATTTAGCACCTCAATGGAAAACCTGGAAATTGGCAGAAAAATAATTAGGTAGTAGCAAAAGCATTAGGAAATATATGTGACTTTATTCTTTTTAAGTGTGCAACACTGTCCTCTGTAGTCCTTTATACTACAAATCATCACACAGAGAAGCAGCTACTCGGTGGCAGCTGGCAAGCCAGGCTGCTCTGGGATCTTGGGCAAGAGATACAGAATCATCCAGGGCCTCCATTTCCATATTTGCAAAATAGGTACGGTCACAGTACCCACCTTACAGGGTACTATGAACAGGAGGCAGGCTAATACAAACAAGTATCTGGAACAGGGCCTAATGCTTCTAAGTGCTCTGGTGATAACTGTCACCATTCTCATAGCTTTTAAATGTTATGACGAGTCCTTCTGGTCACTGTTAGCATTTTCTTTACACTGTTTTGAAAATGTTCCTAATGGCTAAAGGTCCATGGAATCTTTTGCAGACACATATAAGATGGGATAGGAAGAGACGCGTGTGCTCAGACTAAAAATATCGCCAAAAAATATTGGAGCTTTTGGACACCTGTTTTATTTGACCTTCAGTCAAAGAGTTTTAACAAATTATTTTAGATAAAAATCTGCCCTGTTCTCTGCTTTATACACTCTTAACCAATAGTTCTTATCTGCAGTCTTTTTAAAACTGTATTAACATACCCAGACTCTTGCCACCTGTTATATTCATTTAACAGTGAGAAGCAGAAAGTAGATGTAAGCAATACTCATTCTCTTGATTATTAGGAAAGAAGACACAGCACTTCTGTTCCTACACAGTAACAACAGATCCATAACTACTGTATAGTTTACAAAATAGGCTGTACTTGGATTTGGAATTCCAAACCCATTTTCCAACAACTCCCACACCTTACTTCTCCATAACTCTGTGGGGAAGCTAAGGGTCAACAGATGGAATTCTGATCTCTTAAGAATACTAAAAGATTAATATACGTAATCCCCTGATGCCTCTTCTTCCACCTAGGTACGTCACAGTTGAAGAACTATGCAAGATGTCAATAGATCAGGCTGTCTACTCTCACCTGAGTCCTCACTGTACTTGGCAATCATTTTAATTATCTCCTGTTGACTTACAAATGCATCTGCCCTGAGAGCTTTAACAAATCTTTTCTTATCCCCACAGCCCCCATCCACAAACCAGGAACACATCTCCTCACTCTAGCGTAGTTTTCAACCTAGGTGAGATGGCAAGACCCATGTGTGAAAGCTTTTGCAAATGACATGCTTCTTAACCACTATTTCTGCTGTGGCTGCTGCTAAGTCACTTCAGTTGTGTCTGACTCTGTGCGACCCCATAGACAGCAGCCCACCTGGCTCCCCTGTCCCTGGGATTCTCCAAGCAAGAACACTGGAGTGGGCTGCCATTTCCTTCTCCAATGTATGAAAGTGAAAAGTGAAAGTGAAGTTGCTCAGTCGTGTCCAACTCTTCATGACCCCATGGACTGCAGCCTACCAGGCTCCTCCGTCCATGGGATTTTCCAGGCAAGAGTACTGGAGTGGGGTGCCATTGCCTTCTCCAACTATTTCTGCTACTGCCTCCCTTTTACTCGAAAATTCTTATGCACCTGTCTAGGAGAACAAGTCAGAATCTCAAGAAGAGGCATATATATTTGAAACAGTGACCTCCTGGTGGACGGAGACTTAATCTTACTCATTTCAATACCCAGCACTTAACCAAGTGTCATTTAGCAAAGACTGCTAAATGAAACCACTGAAATAGTTTATTAAAGAGTTTATTAGATAACCAATCATACCATCACCAAACTGAATATTTCTTGTCAATTTACAGCTTCCTGCAGGATTTTCACAATGTTGAGGCAATACACTATGATTGTTGAAAGTGATAGGGACAGAATAGGATACTTATACAGGTAGCTGTAGGGGTCCCAGTAGGGGACTACAGATAGAGAGGGAAACCCAGGGAGACCACTGTGAGTTAATGATCACTCAAGAAAGTTACCAGAAAGAACATCGTGGAACAAAGCAGGCTTGCTTAACTATAAAGCTAAACATAAAAGCACGAGATGTGCACCAGGTCATGAGGTAGAAGAAAAATGTTACAACTCCTATTGATCTGAGTAAGCATCATGATAATCCTGGTTCGACCTCACAGGGTCACTCTCCTGCCCAATATGAAGGAGGAACATGTGATACAAGACTGACTGTACTCAAGAAGGCAGTCTTTTCCCCCTCCCTCACTTTTCCTTGACTGTACTATTGTAGCCCACTTAACCTTCGAGGCAGAGCTCCCTCACCTGTCTGCCTGCATCTCTCTCACAAGCATCCTATATTAATAAATCTACTTGTGTATCACTCTGCCTCTTGCTGAATTCCTTCTGCACTGAGACACAAAGAACCTGAGCCTCAGTTAAGTCCAGAGGCCAAGTGAGTGTTTCTAACTAAAAGACCATGGGTTCAAATCCCAATCAGGGTTTCGGCTGGGTTCAAGTCCTGGCTTGTGCATTCAAGTCCCAGTCTGAGGTGCACGGTTTCAAAGGCACCAGCCTTGAAAGTTTCACAGGCTCTGGAGCCAAATCAGTGGGTTGGAGCATGAGCTACACCGGGAAGCAAGAGCTCTAAACTTCAGGTAGAAGTTACTTAACTATTCTATGCAACTGCCTCATCTGTAAAAACAGGGTTAATAAAAGCACCTACCTTATAGGGCACTGTGATAATTATATGTGAAGAGCTTGGAAGACAGTCAAACACTCCATAAATATGAGTGAGTGTTTTCATCATCACTAACAAAGCCCACAGTGAAATCTGTTCCTTGGCTTTTATGGCCTTGAAAGTGAAAGGTACTCAGTCGTGTCCGACTCCTTCTGACCCCATGCACTATACAGTCCATGGAATTCTCTAGGACAGAATACTGGAGTTGATGCTTGCCCACTATTATTCACCTCCTCTCTGACTTCTTCAATTGCTTACTCTGTTCTGGTTTCTGTCAAAGTTCTAGCCTCACTGCTTCTCTTTCTTCTCACTCTCAGCAATCTCACTGAACTCCTAAGGCTTCACCTATCACCTGCGTGTGGATGAAGCCAACCTTGACTTCTCTCTCCTGAGCTCCAATTCAGACTGCCTAGTTTGAACACTTAAGTCATCACTATATCTCAGATTAGCAAATCTCCTTTCTCTAGGTCTGTGAAAGGCCAAGATTTACAATAATGAGCCCGACAAGAACTGGGAAATGAGATTAGCTTCTGAGAGTTTCACTTAAACAGTTAAAGCAGTGATGTCTCCAGAAAGAGAATGGATCTGAAACTCGTTTTGGGTTGGCCAAAAGGTTCATTCATGTTTTTCCATAACATCTGACAAAAAAAAAAAAAACTAAACGAACTTTTTGGCCAACCTGACAGAGCCACACATCCTTAATCAGACTTAAAGTATTTATGTATATCAAAAGAAAAAACGTGGCAGTCTACAGCAACCTAGAATGGCAAGTGATAGAAACACAGGCAGAGCTATGTCCCAGGGGCTCATGAGCTCAGGGCAGGTCTAAGCCCAGGCACAGGAGGGGGAAAAGGGTATGAAGATGGAATATTGTGCTGAACACAAGACCTTCCTTGTATGTCCTTAGAGTCACCTGACAATTAGGCTCACTCAATTAAAATTTCACTTCATCTAACCCCACTCGCTCCGAGTCCATACTTTGCTATTTGTTATGTAAATCCTTTTTATGGATCTGCTTCCCAAACAGATCTGACTCCAGAGAAAATGTTTTAGTCATATAGTCACATGGATATAGTTGTTTTTATTTCCAATCCCTGTTACAAGGATTTTTCATGATGAAGTAATCAAGCAACCTTTGGGTACCCTGTTAAGTTTCCGCATAACCTTGATTACAGAGAAAAGAGCTGATCTTACCAACATGTTGTTGTTTGATCACTAAGTCATGTCTGACTCTTTGTGACTCCATGGACTACAGCCCCGCCAGGCTTGCCAACATGAACATTTCTATTCTCTATGGCAGTTACATTTCACATTATGAATAAACTGATTAAAAGCATGAGTTCTGAAGACAAATGCCTAACTTTAGATCCTGTTCTGGATTCTACTAGTTTGTTTTGTGTGTGTGCTTAGTCACTCAATCATGCCCAACTCTTTGGGACCCTCTGGACTGTCGCCCGTCAGGCTCCTCTGTCCGTTGAACTTTTCAGACAAGAGTACTGGAGTGGGTCACCATTTCCTCCTCCAGGGGTCCTCCCAACTCAGGAATCAAACCCATGTCTCCTGTGTCTCCTGCACTGCAGGCAGATTCTTTACCTGCTGAGACACTGGGACCCATGAGCAAATTACTTGATAATTTTGTGCTTGTTTTCTTATCTATAGAATGGGGATAATGAGTATTCACACCTCAATGAGCTGTCATGAGGAATAAAAGAGAAAATATACAAAACATACAGAACAATGTCTTGCACATAAAAAGTGCTCAATAAAAAAAAAAAGCTGCTGTTATCTCAGAGCACTTGGGCTGCTCAAGTTGTTTTGATCCTGGCCTGATCCTGATGTGTGGATCCAATCAAATGCTGTTCCATAAAATGAGACCCTGATCAGCTCCAACCTTGCCTTAGACAAGGAGTCCTTAACCTAAAGGTCATAGTGAGCTTTAGAAAAATTTTTATTCAACTGAGTATAAATGGATGGTGTGTATTTTTCTGAGACAAGGGGTCACAGCTTCTCAATAACCCCAAACAGATTTTTAAATATAAAACAAAGCCTACTGTCTTAATATCACTACCATTTTCATCATTTTTCTCTTCTTATATAATTTCTACACCTTCTCCTAGGCCTCTTTCAACAGGTTACAACAATTTAAAAATTCTCTCTATGCAATATTATCTAGTATAATCCTTCCCTTTTTCAATACTGCCAGGTTACTTCTCAGAATAACTGTAGCAATACTACTTCCTTTGCTCAAAAACATGACTACTGTCTTAACATCCAAGTATCTTCACTGAGCACTCAAGCCACTATGGCATGGCTATAATCTGTCCAGCCTTGTCCTCCATAAATGGCCCTAAAGGAGTGAGTCACTTGCCGTTGCAGACTCCATGCAACTTTCCTCTGTGTGTCTGTCTTCAAACGAGTAAACCAGTAAATCAACACCCTCTTTCAACAGTCCATGTCTTTAACACATGGAAAAGGACCATTAAAATGGGTGCACACAATTGTGTACCAGGATTTCTCAACTTTGGCATTACTAACATGTCAGGCTGGATAATTCCTTGCTGTGGAGGGCTTTCAGACACAGTGTCAGAGGTTTACAGCATTGAGGGGAGGGGGAGGAGCAAAATTGCTCCTGGCTGAGAACTGCAAATTTATTATAAGAAATATATTTACTTTCCTCTGATAAACAATAAGTTCTTTGAGGACAGGGACTATGGCCTTTTTAACTTTTATATTCTCAATTTTACCTAGTATGATGGTTTATGATAGGTTTAGATAAATATTTGTTCTCTGCTGAAGTTAGAAGACAGAATATTCTAACCTACCATATTCTAAGGATTTCTAGATATTCTATAAATTTGAAACACCAAATTTCAACCTGTTAAGTAAAGCTTTTAAAAGGTAAAAATGGCTTTCACTAACATCACTATAATTTTCAACAAACTCTGTCAATTATAGTTGTGCTCTAAAGGAAATGGCTATAGCATTATAAAACTTAGGTGGACAATGGACTTCCACATCATATATATGATAATAGTATTCTATCACTAAGGACTTACAGAAGAGTAGCAGAAATTATGTCCTCCTCCCTTCAAATATCCTATGTATACAGGATATAGTGTTATCTCAGTTAACTGCCTAGAAACATTCAAAGCCTATTTAGTGAGAAAGGCAAGGCTTCAATGGAAGGCTGCTAAATCAGGTAAGTTCCCTAAACCAGTGGTTCCTCAATTCTTGCTGCATATTAAGAAGTCTCTGAAGAATTAAAAAAAACATCACTGAGCCTCCCTCCAGACCAATTAAATTAGATTCAGGGAATGGTATTGAAGATTAAAATTGTTTTAAAAATCCCCAGTGGATTCTAATTTACAACCAAGGCTGAGAACTGCCCTAGACTGGTTAAAAATCTCATGTACCTTGACAGTTAACATAAAAGGCACTCTTTTTAGAAAAATTTAAGCTCAATGGAAGGCTGAAACTTACTCTCTACCTTGCTGACTTGGGCCTGTACGTTAACACTTAATCTTGAATTAAAAGAGCTGCTAGCCTTTTCCTGGGAGAGGCGTTACAAAGATGATTCTTAGGCTGCTTTCTCTACCACTTCACAGATCTGGGCACTTACACTCCTCTTTACTTGGTGAAGTTACATTCAGTTCTGTCGGAAGCGGCTGCTGGCTGGGACTAAGAGTTGGCGTGGTTATCGAGGTATTGTTGTTGTCACTGGTGGTCTCTTCAGAAAACAAATCTGATTGACTGTTACTTGTACTTGGAGTGGAATCATCGTCTGGTTGTTTCTTTTGAAAATCTGAAGAGAAAGAGTGAAAAGAACAAGTTTAAATAAGGAGTTCACAATTACCTTGGATATTAGAAAATAATTAAACTGTAAAAATTAAAACTAATTTGAGTGATTAAAAAATGTAACTAAAATACTGATAAAAGCCTTAGAAAACTGGTGGAGAGTCAATGAGTTACAGATTCCCATGGTCCATGTATTATTCAGGCAAGTGGTGGACATACTGATTCTAATGTAAGACTCAGAAAAGTCAAATGCATGTTAAAATTTTAGGGATAAACAAGGATAAAAGGAATAAACAAAAACTGTTCAAACCAATACTGGACAGATTAGAAGGTGAAAAACAGCCAAAGAAAAAAGCAGGGTAAACAAAAAACAAATAATAATGTGCTAGGAGTAAGTTCAGATATACCATACTCCTCCGTCCATGGGATTTTCCAGGCAAAAGTGCTGGAGTGGATTGCCATTTCCCTCTCCAGGGGATCTTCCTGACCCAGGAATCAAACCCGGGTCTCCCACATTGCAGGCAGATGCTTTACCATCTGAGCCACCAGGGAAGCCCTACCACTAGTGGTAATAAATGTAAATAGGCTAAACTTAGCAGTTAAAATACAGAAAATTAAAACTAAATAAACAAAATCCTGTTTGGAAAATTATGGCGTTTCCAAGAGACATACTAAAAATATTAACATGAGAGAAAAATTTTAAAGTATATAAACAAAACACCAGTAAATACAACTGATTAAAAAGCCAATCATAGCTATAAGCACTGTAAAGAAATGTAAACTTTGAAGAAAAAGCATTATGAGAGGTAAAGAAGATCATTATGTAACAGCAAAAAACAAAATTACCAGAAATATAAAACAACTCTTATTTAATCTATATGCACCTAAAAACAAGGCCTCAAAATATGTAAAGCAAAAATAATTGGAAATCATTGGAATCTATGGGATTCAATGATTGGAATTTATGGGAAACCAACATTTAGATGATGAATTATTTTCAAACACATGTGGAATATTTATAAAAACTGCCTAAAACCTGGATAAATTCTGACCACACATTATGTTATAAAGCAAAAGTCTCAACAGATATCAAAGAATTAGTAAGAAACAGGCATTATTAATTGACCAGAGAGCAATTAAGTTAAAAACCGGTAATAAAAATCTTATATATCTGCAAGTTTTTAAAATGCATTTTAAACCCAAGGGTCAAATGAGATATTAGAAAATATGTATAAAGTGATAATATGTATTAAATGATAATTACGAGTTATCCATATCCAGTGAAGACAAAGATGCACATACATTATCTACACCCTTAGTCACTCTATGAGCAGGTATATGCCTCAGAGAAAATCAGCACACAAGTACAAGGATGCTGATTATAAACTGTTTGTAACACTAACAAAGTCAGAAGCAACCTAAATGTCCATAATTCATAATATATTCAAATAGTGGAATAATGTACACAGTGAAAATCAATGACTATTGCCACAACACATTAACATAAATAAACCTCAAAATTATGTTGAACAAAAAAGAAAGTCACTAAATCATACAGTAGGATTGTACTATATAAACATTAAAAACATGCAAAAACAATCATATATTCTTTAAGAATATGTATCTCTAAGTCATTAAAAAAAATTAACACAGTTCAGAACAGCGGTTACCTGAGATTGGCAATGAACAGTGGGATGTGAAGTGAGAGATACGCAGAAATATTCAAACTTATAGGTAATGTCCACTGACAGAGAACAGATTAAAATGGTATATTCATTCAATGAAATAATGTATGGCAGTTAAAATATTAATAAATGAATAGAGCTGTAAGTACAACAGAAAATCTCAGAAACAATGCTGAGAGAGAAAAGCAAGCTACAGAAAGACATATATGTCTAATGTCCTATGTGTGTTTTGCTCAGTCGTTTACTCCGTGGAAGAAAAGTTATGACCAACCTAGGCAGCACATTAAAAAGTAGAGACTTTGCCAACAAAGGTCCATCTCGTCAAGGCTGTGGTTTTTCCAGTACTCATGTATGGATGTGACAGTTGGACTATAAAAGAAAGCTGAGGGCCAAAGAATTGATGCTTTTGAACTGCGGTATTGGAGAAGACTCTTGAGAGTCCCTTGGACTGCAAGGAGATCCAACCAGTCCATCCTAAGGGTGATCAGTCCTGAATATTCATTGGAAGGACTGTGCTGAAGCTGAAATTCCAATACTTGGGCCACCCGATGTGAAGAACTGACTCATCGGAAAAGACCTTGATGCTGGGAAACATTGAAGGCGGGAGGAGAAGGGGACAGACAACAGAGGATGAGATGGATGGCATCACTGACTCAATGGACATAAATTTGAATAAACTCCAGGAGTGGTGATGAACACGGAGACCTGGTGTGCTGCAGTCCACGGGGTCACAAAGAGTAGGACATGACTGAGCAACTGAACCAAACTGAATGCTCAGTCGAGTCCAACTCTGTGGCTCCACAGACTGCAACCTACCAGCCTGCTCTGTCCATCAGTTCAGTGCAGTTCAGTCGCTCAGTCGTGCCCGCACAGAAGTCTCCAAACAGGAATACTGGAGTCGGTTGCCATTTCCTCCTCCAGGGGATCTTCCCAACTCAGAGATCGAAACCTGCACTGTGTTTTCCCAAAGCTTTTCTAATTTTCTGTTGTCACTGAAGTCTTTCTGGGGCATCTGAAACCTTAAATCTGAACTGAACAAGGATCTTCAATTCTATCTGTAAATTTTTTTTGTTTCTTAAAGCCAGTGGTATGTATGTGACTGCTTAAAGAATTATGTTTAGTCTCTGTATGCTTCCTCATTAAAAAATCTTATGTTAAACTACGAAGCGGGCTTCCCTGGTGGCTCAGACGGTCTACAGATAATACTGTTCTATATCAATTCAGAGACGGAACACAAGATCCTGTACACTCCACATCACCTTATCTTTTGAACCAGAGAAGCTGTTGTTACACTCAATAATCTCATCAGAGTCACTACTCTGAAATATTCTGAGTATAAGAATTGCTAGCATTTATGTTGTGTTTACCATGTACCAGGCAGTGAACTAAATGTTTTATCTATTTAACTCATTTACTGTAATCCTCCAAACACCCCTACCAAGGGAGATATAAATTACCACCACTTTGTTGATGAAGAAACTGAGGTCTGGAAAATCTAGGTTAATTTGTTCCAACAGCTAGTAAGCAGTAGAATCAGGATTTAAACACAGGTTTATCTGACATGAAAATTCATGGTCTTCAGTCTTAACCACAGGATGAAAAGGCCTCCATGTCAAACCCCCACCCATTTACAGCATCAAAGGTGAATGCAATGGATTTAGCCAAAGAATCACTAATCTGCTGTGCCCATCAGTGATTTAAAGCCTCTACTACTTCTGTGTATTTATTTCTCCTAGCCACTTTCTTACTCTTCAGTGTTTTGACATTTAATGGCTTATTATCCCAATGTTAGTTGTACAGCACTTTTAGAGAAAAGGGTACAAAGTGGAATAAAAATATTGCAGATAATGATTTTTTATATCACATCATCTCATTAGCTCTATTTCAATAATTATTGTGTCCCTCCTATAGCCACTTCTTTAGCACTTAATTGGAAATAAGACCCGAGAAGAATTGAAATTGATCATCACTCTACCTTTTAACAGAATCCCCAAAGCCTCACGGTAGACACACACAAAGAATCACTAACTGAGGCATGATAACTCTTTGAGGTTAAATCAGACTGGTGTCCGAAGACAATTACCAGGTCCCACCTACACAATCTCCAGCCCATGTTTACCGTTTCTTGATGTCAAGGTGCTCCTCTTTAAATAAGTTTTCTTTTGTAAATCTGCAGCTAACATAATGTACCTGCTTTTAAACCATCTTCTCACTGATGTCTTTTACATACCACCACAGGACAATGGTGTGAAAAAAAAAATCACAGGGCTAACAGTATTCTTCACAAACCAAATTGGCTGCAAACAAGAGAACTAGTAGAAGCTTTACACACTCTCCATTTCAATTCAAAAAAGAAATCAGAAATAACAGAATTTTACAACCAGAATTAACTTTAAAGATCCAGCTTGATCCTCTCACTTTACAGATAAAGAAAGCAAGAGCCAAGAAAGTTAATGCAACCCACCAGATGAATTGTAAGAGTTAATTGTAAGTTTTCTATCTCCCAGGCAAAAGTTAGCCACTTATACAATACAAAAGCTTTAAAGTCAGACCTAGAATCAAATTCGGACTTTGTATATGGCTAAGAGCAAACTGTTCGTTTCTAAGGAAAACCATTCAATATCACAGTAATCCAAGTCTATGCCCCAACCNTGATGTTTGCATTATAGTTCTTGACCTCTTGTTCCTTTCTTTCTGTATCATTCAGCATCTAATTTATGACTAGAAAAAGAAGTAAAAAAAAAGAAACTCCAGAAGTCTATTCCAGTGACAAAGGGAGCAGATATATAGTCCATGTAAAAAGTAAACAACAAAATAGGCAGACACTGCCTCCTGTTACTCTACTCTGGAATAGTCACTCCATTTGATTCAGAAACAGAAAAGACTTGTTACTTGTTGGTTTACAGTTCTCATATAAATAGGAAAACTAGAGCTCTCCAAGCTTATCCATCTTTTTAAGGGGGGAAAAGAAGGAATAATTATCTATTTTTGTAAATTGGTAGCGTTTATCCTATATACAAATGTATAAATTTGGCCTTGAATAAAGTTTCTCCAAAATAAGCTGTCTGGAAAACCTAAGTTAAAACTTTTGAATTTTAAAGGGATTGCTGCTGAAAAGGGAACAGAAGCCAAGATCTGGCAGCTTATCTTATTATCAACTAAGGGGAAAAATAATTTCTCAGCAAACGTACTCTTAGAACCTAAGGTATCCAGAAATGGGATGGTTCCACAAGCTAAAACAACTGACCTAATGCCACCAGCTGAGCCAAAATGGCCAGTGAAGAAGTCCCTGGGGCTGGTTACAAACATACTCACTAGACATATTTTTTCCCATGATNATCAACTAAGGGGAAAAATAATTTCTCAGCAAACGTACTCTTAGAACCTAAGGTATCCAGAAATGGGATGGTTCCACAAGCTAAAACAACTGACCTAATGCCACCAGCTGAGCCAAAATGGCCAGTGAAGAAGTCCCTGGGGCTGGTTACAAACATACTCACTAGACATATTTTTTCCCATGATTTTCAGAATGATTTTTCTCACAGGTCAATCTTCTTACTGCAAAGTACGTCTCAAAAGACTGGGAGCACGAGGAAAGCACATTGTCCTTCCTGCTCTGATGACATGTTCATTCACCTGGGCCATCTCACTGGGACTATATCCTATCTGGTCATTACTTAAAACTTGTATGTATATATGTGTGTGTGTGTACATATAATTTATCCCTTAGATGAAACTACACAGATTTGGCAAGATGATTAGTTCACTTAAACTCCCACCCTGCTTCCAGATTATGATCATAAAATCTATGTCTTTTTGAATGATTTGCCATTCCCTTCTCCAGGGGACCTCCCTGACTCAGGGATTGTACCCAGGTCTCCTGCATTGCAGGCAGATTCTTTACCATCTGAGCTACCAGGGAAGCCCTTCTTCAAGGCAGAGAATACATAAAAGTGATTTGGAAAGGATTTCGCTAAACTTTTTCTTTAAAAATTAATTATTTTTTAAAAAATGTTCCTTGGTAACCTACTTTTTCCTCTTCATAATATACCCTGATTAGCTTTCCTTTGTCACTTATAGATCTCTGTGATCACTGACAGGCACAAGGAATGTCCATTTATCATATAGAAACCAAGCCAATTCGTTTTTGTTCAGTTCAGTTGCTCAGTCATGTCCGACTCTTTGTGACCCCGTGGACTGCAGCACGCCAGGCCTCCCTGTCCATCACCAACTCCCAGAGCTCACTCAAACTCATGACCATCGAGTCAGTGATGCCATCCAACCACCTCATCCTCTGTTGTCCCCTTCTCCTCCCACCTTCAATCTTTCCCAGCATCAGGGTCTTTTCAAATGAGCCAGTTCTTCGCATCAGGTGGCCAAAGGATTGGAGTTTCAGCTTCAGCATCAGTCCTTCTAATGAATACTCAGGACTGATTTCCTTTAGGACAGACTGGTTGGATCTCCTAGCAGTCCAAGGGACTCTCAAGAGTCTTCTCCAACACCACAATTTAAAAGCCTCAATTCTTCGGCGCTCAGCTTTCTTTATAGTCCAACTCTCACATCCATACATGATCACTGGAAAAACCATAGCCTTGACTAGACGGACCTTCTTTGACAAAGTAATGTCACTTTTTTTTATACATTTGCAATCACCAATTTTTCACGTTGTAAAAGATTTCATCAAACTTCCTCAGGTTATATTGCTAGAAGCACATCAACGAGGTAAAAGAGGATGCATACTTTTAAAGCACTTGGCACACGCTGTCAGATTTTCTTGGCACGATTCCCTGCGATTCCCCACAGCACAAGACTTACTATGGTGTGTAAGAATCATCTGTTCACTTGTCAGTCTCCCACATTACACAGGCCCGGGACAGAAACAGTGCTTCATAAATGTTAAATGGATAAGTAAGTGGCCAAATGTTTTTCAGCAGAAAGCCTAGCACTGAAATACATTTCAAATTATTTTATCAACTGTTATTTTAAACCCTTCAAAAACTATTCTATGTGCCTCTGTGGGCAGTCCTAAGCATCATCTGGTTTAGCAATTCTAAAAGATGAAGTGCTATGAATTTCTATTTTCATAATCAATAAGGAGAGGTGAGAAATTCAACTGCATTTGTTCTAACTCATTCATTAAATATATCTGACCACTAATAAGGCTTCTATAGGATTATTAGAGACCACTAAATCTGGATATGGCTTAAACTGGAGGTGAAAGAGGAACTAAGAATTAAGTGCCTACTGTGAATAAGACACCCTGCCAGAGACCTTACTTTCATTTTCTTATTTAATTCTCAAAATAAACTGGGTGGCAGATTTTATCTCCACATTTCAGCAGAGGATGAAGAGCATGGCAAGTTTGGGCAACCTTCTCCCTCTTAAATATGCTGGAGCTAGGGTGTGAGACCCAATTCTGGGTAACCCTCGCACTGAAATTCCCACTACAGAATGCATCATCAAAGCAACCTTGGCCCAGCCTATAGAGTGACTTTTCCAGTCTCCACTTTCCATTCCCAGGCGCCAACCCTCCAATATGACTCTATATCACAGATGACAACTCCATGTTGTCACTGGGAGCTTTAATTTGGTATTTCACACCATAAAATGCTTCATGTTTCAAGTACCCAATTAAAGCAAAATTGAAAAGTTGAAAATAAAAATTCAGTTCTGATGTTTCCAAAGTCTGACTCATGCAAGGCACTGTATAATACAAAAAGCCTCCTCTAATGAAACAGGGTCCTTTCTCCTCTCTTCTACATTCCTTCTCCTAGTTTATCTCCACAACAGGCTACAGCTTCCTCCCATAAACACATTTCTAGATTTTTAAAGCTTCACATTCCCACCCCAACCACAAACCTTAGATACCAAATTTTAAAAAGCTACAAATCCATTAGCAGTAGCCAACCAATTCACAAGTCAGAGTTCCATTCCAGCCTTCTAATTAAAATCTTAAACTCTAGTATTTAAATGTTAATCTGGGTTAATAGCCTCAGCAAAAAACAAACCGATTAACCAAGAATGACTAAGAAGCAAAGGACAAACTAATTCCCATTAAAATCTTAAAATGCAGTCACCTTCAGTTCAGTTCAGTTCAGTTCAGTCACTCAGTCATGTCCAACTCTGCGACCCCATGAATTGCCGTACGCCAGGCCTCCCTGTCCATCACCAACTCCCGGAGTTCACTCAAACTCACGTCTATCGAGTCCGTGATGCCATCCAGCCATCGCATCCTAGGTCGTCCCCTTCTCCTCCTGTCCCCAGTCCCTCCCAGCATCAGAGTGTTTTCCTATGAGTCAAGTCTTCACATGAGGTGGCCAAAGTACTGGAGTTTCAGCTTTAGCATCAGTCCTCCCAGAGAAATCCCAGGAAAGATCTCCTTTAGAATGGACTGGTTGGATCTCCTTGCAGTCCAAGGGACTCTCAAGAGCCTTCTCCAACACCACAGTTCAAAAGCATCAATTCTTCGGCGCTCAGCTTTCTTCACAGTCCAACTCTCACATCCATACATGACCACTGGAGAAACCATAGCCTTTGAATATGCCATCTAGGTTGGTCGTAACTTTTCTTTTGATCCTAGCTTATAGGGAAAACTGTAATCTGTTCAATGTGGATGGCAACCCACTCCAGTGTTCTTGCCTGGAGAACCCCGGGGATGGCAGAGCCTGGTGGGCTGCCATCTGTGGGGTCGTACAGAGTCAGACACGACTGATGCGACTTAGCAGCAATGTGGCTTGGTTCATTCTAACTTTCTTTCACGAACCCTCTCCCAGCTTCTTTCAAAACCAAAACCAAACCTTTCGCCTACCAGATTCTCTCTCACGATGATTCCTTCTCTTTAAAATCTGTATGTCTTCACTGACTGATACTGTTTTGATACTGCCTGATACTTTCAGTCAGGTTTTGAAAACCTAATTATTTATATATATATATATGTATATAAGTACACACCATATACATCTCCTGTTGAAGATAAATAACTATTATCCTGTGTTCCCTATTTATGTCCACAAATCTGTCCACTTTGAAGTATTACCTCAGAAATTAAAATCGACCTTGTCTTCTGTCCTTTTTCCCTTCTCAGGGGATGTGACCATCATTCTCCTAGAGGCTGAAGTTAGAAGCCTGGGAATTATCTCAGATTCCATGTGCTCCCTCTCTTAATTCTATATCTCAAAAATCACCACATCTCCTCTTATACTCCTAAGGATCTCTAGAATCCATCCACTTCTCCACGACCACTCTAGCCTGAGTCATCATCACCTGTCAGAATGCTTCACCAGCCTCTTGCTTTCTTTACATCTTATCCTCTCTTGTCCCACACTCTAATCCATTCTATACAAAGCAATCAGAGTAATATTAAAAAAAGTCATTTTCCTCCCTAAACCCTTGACTGACCTTCCATTGCCTTAATAATCAGCTCCACATTCCTAAGCTTGCCTTCCAAGTTAGACATCTTTCCATGAACTGGCTTCTGGCTATCTCTTCAGTCCCATCTTAAGCCACTGCTCCTCTCTCCCCTCCCCTGGCTTCAGCCATTCTGGACAGCTTGGGCTTTTTTAACTTTTCATTTTCTCAACCTAGAGTCCTTTGGTCAAGGCATGTGAGAGACTCTTTTTCTTTATCTTGCTATTCACACCTTGGTATCTCCTACTCATTTTGAACCTTAACATAATCACTCTTTCCTCAGGGAAGCCCTTAAGATTACCCATAGAAGACACTGAGTAAATATTTTTTGGATGAATGAATGAATGTCTTATTCACTGTGTATGCCAGTTCCTAGCAAAATGCTCATCACATAATATAGATTTGTTGAATTTAACTTATTTAGTACTGGTGATAACAAACTAAGTTTAAAAACATTTGTTCTCTTTGACATTAACAGACTTCAAATTGCTATAGAATTTATTTCTAGGAAACAAGAATGTGTCTATAAACAGCAGAAATATTAAGCATCCCTGTCAATAAGCAGATGTGTAAATTTTACAAACTACCCCTGCACATATAAAATATATACTACTCACTACAGGTAACTGGTTGTGATACAATTCAAAAAGGTCTGCTTACCAAAAAGCTGCAAGCTTTTATTTCAAAATACTAGAATCAGCACTCGGCTCGCTCCCAAAAGTATGTTTTCCAATGCTTCTTGCAAAAGTAGCCAATAGATACTACACGACAATGTCAAACTTATGAGCAAAACTCTTATCAGTAATTAAGCTTATTTTATAATCTAGTTTATCACTCAAATTATACAGTCTCTAGATTCTTCACACCTATAGTGCCTACTGCTCAAGTGTGAACTAGCAAAAAAAAAAAAAGTTATTTAGAAGAAGGCTTGTTTCTTATACAGCATTTATTCTGCAGACTATACAGTTTTCCCAGCAACAGTGTCTCATATTCATTTACAGGGCATAAATTAACATGTTAACACTATGGCAAATATCTAACAATCCATTAGTACTACATAACATAGTGCACAAGAGACACATTTACCTCATTTTGGTCTATCAAAGTGTCAATTTTAAAAAAAAAAAGCTGAAAGCACATGAAGTTTTCTGAATATTGTGACAGTAATCTGGTTTCAACAAAATAAACATTTGATGATGTGTGTGCTTATACATAACATCCTATACAGCTCGACCATCAAAATAAACAACGGAGTAGGCATAGCATGTAAATATTAGGCAAAGTTGACAAAATAACACATGCAAATTAGAACCAAAACAACGAAACAAAAAACCCTGACCTGTTTATAGCTGATCCTTCGTACCATCTAAAGACGTCCCCTGAATCAGTAGTCCTTCCTGTCATTCACGAATCACTCTGATGGCATGGGTGTGACATGAACATTGCTAAAGAGGCTGGAGCCTGAAAGATTACCACCCCCACCCAGTTCAGATCCAAGGTTTCAAATGCCCCAGAAAGACTTCAATGACAACAGAACAGAAAATTAGAAAAGCTTGGGAATACACAAGCAAAAGAAAATCCCCCTTTTTTAGATCCTTGATTGTTTTTACAATTATATTCATAGCCTTCATGCTACTAGCCCTTCATTTTACCATGCACAAGTGACAGGAGAGGAAGACAAAACAAAGTCCCTCCTGCTGGGCTCCCCCTTGGGAAAGCGGAAGGAGAGCAGTATTCGTGCTCCCACCCACTGTTCCCCTCTCAACTGTCTCTGCTCCCCTCCAGACAGCATGCCGTTAATCACAGTTTTCACTCAGTTCTCAGTCTTCCCATCTCACAACAGGGTCACATACCACCAAGCTTCAGTCCTCTAACTGTTAAGCCCTATTACCAAGCTGAGTGCTTCAAAGTTTCAGGAAATTCAATTCATGGTGGTAGTATTAACTCCTGACACACACTCTCCCTCAAGATAAAACTTGTAAAGATTCAGCACAAATTATTATTTTTCAAACAATGTAAAATGGTGTATTTTGAGAATGGCAGTCTTTCTCAAAAAGTAACAGACCACATGTTGGTTCAACTGAGAGAAATTTTTTTAAAGGATGAAGTGATAGGTTTGCTAACATTTTCTTATTACACCAATTAAAGCATACTAGGGGGTTCTCAGTGAAGACTATGATTTTCACAAGATTCAAACATCAGGACTGACTAATGTTTATCCAATGAACTCAAGGTAGCAAAAGAATATAATGTCTGTATGATTCACAATCCCCAAAAGGCATCTGTCTAATTGTAGAAAGAGTATGAATTCATAACTATGGGTAGTTATGCAAAAGTTGCAGCATGAAAGAAGGCAAAACTAGTTCTTCACATAAGGGTATCAAGTAATGACCTAAGAGACTTTTTCACTCATGAGAAGAGCTGGTGCAGATATCTACAGACCTCCATCACAGTGTGATGTCTAGGAATGCAGAACCAGACTGAGTTCACATCCTGGCCCAACCCCTTAACTGCTGTGTGACCTTGGGCAAGCTATTCAGCTTCTCCTGCTTCCGTTTTCCCCTTCTAAAATGGGAATAATCATCATTATCTATTTCATAAGGTTATTAGGTGAATTATGTTAGATAATTAAATGTTAAAAGTTTTAGAACAATGAACAGCTAGTAAATCTCAAATTAACCATGGACTTTTTATTACCTTCTGCCTTCTTGCATACAATTTAAAAATTTGCTAGTCTGAGACTGTGAAAAATAATTTCTCTGGAGTCAAGCAATGACCAGAAGGGAATTATTCACCTACCTTGTCTTCATAACAATGTACATGAGGTAAGCCAATCTGGGGTTATAAACTCAAGTTTACAGAGGCCACACAGATAAGTGTACAAAGTCAGCTGGGTAAAAACAGCAGGGAGTGATGGCTATTGTTGCTAACTGGCAACTGTAAGCCTCACCTAAAGATACCTGATTCCAAACTTAAAAACAAAAATAAAAACCTCTGAAAACAACACATCTGTGACCTACAAGCCTGTAGTTTATAAGACTTATTTAAATAGAAACAGAGTATTTATGACATAGAATGTTTGTACACTGCATTATTAACTTGACATATTGGTAAAGAAAGGATTCATCAGATATACATGGTTAGATATACAGAGCAAACAGGAAAATACAGAGATAAAATATATACAGAGAGAATCAGATCTGTGTTTAAATCCTGGCTAAGCTAATGGGAAGCTGTTACCACCTCAAGAAAGTTATTGACCCTATTTATTATTGTTCTCATCTGCAAAAACATCTATCCAAAAAGATCTATCCTCCAAGACTGTTGTGAGAATGGGAGATAATGTGTGTGTCCTTCATGAAGCAGAGGCACTGAATAAATTTCTGAAGGAGTAAGAAATGAGTGTCATGTGGTCTGGAATAGATTTTTACCCTACGGTTCCTTGTATCAGTTTGGCCTAATGCAGCATGCACTAGATGTCTTAATGTGCGTCAGGCATGTTAAAAGATGTCTCATGGTCAAGTGTGATGATTTGGACAGGGAAACATAATCCTCTTACCAGAAGGGCCAGGAAATACGTGGGAACAGTAATACAACCTAGGGTTCATAACATAGATGCACAGAAAATTTTGCATATGACTGTAGGTTAACCTTGCAAAATTATATGGGCCTGTGTATACACAGAAGCCTGTTTTTCTCCTCAGAAAATGGAACATAAATACTATAATTCTGAAAGATATTACAGATGGAAAGGGTCTAAAAGATGTCAAATTGAGTTTGAAAGAAGACCTGTCTCAAATATATGGCCATTACTAGTGATTTTATAACACTAGATCAATACAATAGATCAATACAATAGATCTAATTCCGACTTTCCAAGTTGCTGATTACTGGACAGTATGGGCTGAAGAAACAGTCTTAAGTTTCTACCAGGCTCTATTAAATTCTATTATTGCCTTATGAAAAATCTGAATATTGCAGTAAACCTATACTATGATGATACCAGTTTATTGAAAATAGAGCCTTACTTGAGAAAACTGTTTTTTCCAGACAACTGAAAACCCTGTTCTTTATAAAATACAAGATGATTGTTGTTTAGTGGACAAGCCATGTCTGACTCTTTTGCAAGCCCATGGACTATAGTCCACCGGGCTCCTCTGCCCATGGAATTTGGGGCAATACTGGAGTGGGTTGCCATTTCTTTCTCCAAGGGATCTGCCTGATCCAGAGATCAAACTTGTGTTTCCTGCACTGGCAGGCAGATTCTTTACCACTGAGCCACCAGGGAAGCCCAAAATACAAGATGCTCTGACACCAATTCAAAATTTAATTTGTTTTAAATTAATGAGGCCATGCTATGTTTACTTTATTTTGTTTCTCTTTTAATGACTGCAACTCAGGTTTGCTCCTGAGTCTCAGATGGATGAAGGCTACTAAGTTAATGTACTGAAATATTTATAGGTCCTTATCTAATGGGAAAAATAAGTTATTACAAAATTCTTAAGAACCAACTGCCTTATACTAACCAAATAATCCAATAAGATTTTGTCTAAATTTCATTTAAGACAGGTGAAATTTGATATAACTCATTTTAAAATGCTTTTCCCATTTGGGAATATCCTTTTATTTCACTTGCAAGTATGGGTAAATGCATTTTGAATGGGATGAGGAAGAGGAAGTTACTAATATCCATTTTTAAATTATCTTTGAAATATTTAATGATGTGATATAGGCAAATTATTCAAGTTTTAAGGTCATATTAATACTAAACAAATTAAGTGACAATGTTATGTGTAGACATAGCTCTAAGTGCCCCTACTTTTATTCTAGGTAGCCCAATAAGTGGTTATATAATTCAAATCCTTTATAACTTCTAATTTAGGTAATTAAATTTGGGCTTAGATCTTACATTAAAGAGAATTTGCTTACTGTTAATTCTGATCAGTAAGAAAAGAAAATGAGATACATTTCAACTGTCACCACTAAGACTCAGCCTTCATAATGTCCTTGGCTTCTAACAGGAATGCTATAAGAAAGAACCATGTAAAACACACTTTTTAAAAACAAACTGAAGTATAGTCAATTTACAATATTGTGTTAGTTTCAGGTATATAGCCAATTGATTATTTTTGAAGATAATATTCATTATAGGTTATTACAAGAATATGTGTGTAACTCCCTATACTATACAGTATACTCCTATAGCTTATCTATTTTATAATAGTAGTTTGTTAATCCTATATCCCTGATTTGTTCCTCCCTGCTTCCTGCTTCCCTTTGGTAACCACAAGTTTGTTTTTGTATCTGTGAGTCTGAAACACACTACTCTTTGAAGGGCTGTAGCTGAGTCCATGGTTCACTACTCTTCTCACTATCCACTTCAGAATTCACAAGATGCTGACCTGTATGCATTTCTGTTTTGGCTCTGACTCAGGAAGCTCAGATCTCAATCTGCACTCTGTCTTGAATGATTATACAGACATTTATGGCATGAATTTCTGTGTTCAAATTCTTCATCTTACTAATAAATCTGAATTTTCCCTTTGTCTTGTTTTCTTCTTTTAAAAAGAAAAAGTATATTGCACTCTGTATGTTATTTATTTTTTAACTAAACTACCATTTGTTCAGAAAATAGTGTCAATAAATACCATAGTCTCATTTTACATGGGTATTTCATAAAGATATACATTTGTAAATAATAATTAAGCCTGTATCTATGCTGAAATGAAGGCTACTAATAAAACCAAAAGGTACAAAATTATAGTAAGTCCCCTATGTACAAACCTTCAAGTTACGAACTTAAGATGTGAATGTGCATCTGGTTCCAGCAAGGAACCGGAACCTGTGCCAGCAGCGTCAGGCACGAGTGACACTGCAGCTTGCCCTCCATCTCCCACGGCTAACAGTCCTTCAGCTCTACCATCTCCCACCACCTCTCCTTCCTTCAGTCAGTGACTCTTGCCTGTTCACTCGATACCAGTCCCTGGAAGCCAGCCAGTACTATACTACTGTACTTTTCAAGGTACTGTACTGTGAAACGAAAAATGTTTCCTTTATTTTTTT
>SJYA01002871.1:1525625-1596679 GCA_006410615.1 Neotragus moschatus
GAAAGTGAAGAGGAACTAAAAAGCCTCTTGATGAAAGGGAAAGAGGAGAGTGGAAAACTTGGCTTAAAGTTCCACATTCAGAAAACGAAGATCATGGCATCCAGTCCCATCACTTCATGGGAAATAGATGGGGAAACAGTGGAAACAGTGTCAGGCTTTATTTTTTGGGGCTCCAAAATCACTGCAGATGGTGACTGCAGCCATGAAATCAAAAGACGCTTACTCCTTGGAAGAAAAGTTATGACCAACCTAGATAGCATATTGAAAAGCAGAGACATTACTTTGCCAACTAAGGTCCATCTAGTCAAGGCTATGGTTTTTCCTGTGGCCATGTGTGGATGTGAGAGTTGGACTGTGAAGAAGGCTGAGCGCCGAAGAATTGATGCTTTTGAACTGTGGTGTTGGAGAAGACTCCTGAGAGTCCCTTGGATTGCAAGGAGATCCAACCAGTCCATTCTGAAGGAGATCAGCCCTGGGATTTCTTTGGAAGGAATGATGCTAAAGCTGAAACTCCGGTACTTTAGCCACCTCATGCAGAGACTTGACTCATTGGAAAAGACTCTGATGCTGGGAGGGATTGGGAGCAGGAGGAGAAGGGGATGACCGAGGATGAGATGGTTGGATGGCATCACGGACTCGATGGAGGTGAGTCTGAGTGAACTCCGGGAGTTGGTGATGGACAGAGAGGCCTGGCGTGTTGCAATTCATGGGGTCGCAAAAGTCGGACATGACTGAGTGACTGAACTGAACTGAACTGAGTTGTAGAATAATGTGTAAATTTTCTATCTTGTCTCACAGGCCTGCTCTTGATAGGTTCCTGGAGGGGATTTTGTTGGAATGCCTTGTTTCTCTGGAATCAGTATGTCTCATACGTACTTCTGAGAGCAGTTGCCTGGACACCCAGTTTCAGAATTTTTAGACAGAATTTTTCACATGTGGACTTTGTAGGGGGACATTAATCAAAAGGGTCTGCGATAGGGCCTACTTTGTCCCTGAGCCCTTTCCAGGTCTCTTTTGTTGTTGAATCACTCAGTTGTGTCCCCCTCTTTGCAACCCCGTGGACTGTAGCCCACCAGGCTCCTCTGCCCATGGAATTTCCCAGGCAAGACCCAAGGAGCCAACCTGTGTCTCCTGCACTGCAGGCAGATTCTTCACTGCTGAGCCATCAGGGAAGCCCTCCAGGTGCCTTTCACAGTCCATGCATCAGCCCAGGTGGTTCATGAACTGGATAGTCAGCAAGGTACTCTCATTACACCCACCATTTTTCTCTTAAGAGCCTAAACACTGTCTGAGCATTTGGGCAGTGCCTCAGCATTGGGCAAATATCCTGCACTGAGTTTGAACAGCTTCACCCACCTATCCTGAATCTGCAGTCCTCTGGGTGGGAACCCAGAGGCTGGTAAGCATTCTTTCTTCTCCCCTCTCTCTTTCTCTTTATTCTTTCAGCTTGACTCTTTCCGTATAATTTTCTGCTTGCCTTTATTCCCTATGTCTCTTCTCTGTTCTGTGTACACAGCTTCTTGTGCCTTTCCCCGAAGCTCTGCATATTTTATCTCTGCCATTTTCTGGACTCAACTTTATCAACTTGTTCGCTGTAAAACCCACTTGTCTTTTTTCAGAAGAAGACAGTTATCTGGTTATCAAGTATCAGCAATGCTCTGGTCACTGTAGGATGGCTATATTAAGCTTGCTTCTTACAGCTCTCCTTCTGATTTCTACTAATTTGATAAATCCCTGCCAGCTAATTAAGTACAATTAACATTTAATAGTAGAAAATGTAAAAAGTCAGTTGTACCTCTCTCAGCATAATGATAAGCAAAACCTTTTATGTTGTGATGTCTTAACAGTTAGCTGCCTCACTGCTAAATGTTGCTTTTAATTAAACAATAAAGAATGTAACGCCCTTTCTGGTATCATTATAAATTTTGATGTGGTACAACAATTTGATTCTTTAAAAATTAATTGCCTAGGAGTATGTTTAAGTAGTATTGATTATGTTGGTACCTCGTGCTGATCTGTTATACTTAACCCAACATTTAAAATATCTTTTTTTTTCCATTATATGTTGTGATGTAAGAATAAAAGCAAAGTAGAAAACAAATAGGCACTTGAATTCTAATAGCAATAAGCAATAAATGTCAGGCATCTGGAAATTATGGTTGCAATTTCATCAGAGTACACTGTTCTTCTATTATGCCTGCATGAATTTTGCTGCAGGCAAAATCTATTACAGATAACAGTTAAGAACCTTTCTAATCTACACAGATAGTCATGGCAAAATGCTGGAAAACTAAATGTTGGAAAATGTAATATTGCAGGGGAAAATTGACACTTGTAGAAAATAACGTGGGCCTATTTGGAACCACAAATGGTCATCATTTCTTTAAGACCATGTGCTGCAGAGGTTTCTGTGATGGGTGACCCAGGTGAAGGACACAGCGCTGGGCACGAATCATGTTCTGCTGGCCGCGGTGTGCGCGCACAGGTAGATGCTTATCTGTGAACTGAGGGGTGGAGGTGTATGCTTAGTGACTGCTACCTGAAATTGTAATTACAAAGTCAGATTGCACGTGAGAAGCCTGGGTTTTTTCCACTGCCCTTGGGTACATTGGAGAGGAATATTTCTATTCTGGGCCCAATTGACTCCCCTCTGGAGAAAGATTAATTAGTATTCACCACTCTTGATGGCACATAGTGACCCTGGATAGTTGCTTGGTAAATTTACTAACTGAGCTTTCAGGAAATTGGCTTCTGGCTATTAACTTGGATAAATGTCTTTTCTGCACTTAACTCCAGCCTAACCTGAATTTTCTAGGTCTCGGAGCATTAGAACTAGCATTTGAAGACGCAGAATCTGCCATTCACTTTATCATCCACATTCTCTTATTTTTCACATCCCTTCAATACATACGCACCATTACCATCTAGACTGCTTATTTATTGCGGTGTAACCAATTACCCCCAAATTTAGCTACTTAAAGCAACAAATGTTTGTTATCTCACAATTTCTGTGGGTCAGGAATTTGGGAGCAGTTTAGATGGTTGTTTCTGGCTTGGAATTTCTAAAGAAGTCACCCTCAAGATGTCAGCCAAGCCTGCAGCCAAATAAAGACTTGATGTCGAGCTGGAGGATGAAGGATAGCTCTTGGCAAGAGATCTCAATCCCTCAGTGGCCAGGAGACTTCCATTCATTGCCATGTGAGTCTTTCCATAGAGCTACTCGAGTGTGGCTAGAGCATGGCAGCTGGCTTTCCCAAGCAGAATTGATCCAGGAGAGAGGAAGAAAGCTGCAAGTGTCTTCCTTGTCTCTTTTGCCATATTCTGTTTATTACGAGTGAGTCACCAAGTCCTACTCATATTGAAGGGGAAAATGAAATTCTAACTCTTGAAGGGAGACACATCAAAGAAATTGTGGGTATGTTTTAAAACCACTATCCCACCTAAACTAGACATACTAGCATGGGCTCCTAGGACAGACTTGTTTTCCAGGCTTGCTCAGGTAGCATCTCATCTGAAAGACCCCGTTCACTTCTTGGACCCACATTCTTCTTCTTTCTCTCACATCTAGATAATAGCATCTCCTCACTTTGAGCATGTTGTCTTTGGCTGCTATGGATCATTAAGTGTGTGTGTATTTTGTTTTCTCCTCAATTAAAATGTTAGGTGTTTTAAGATAAGAGTCGTGTTGTACCTTTATCTTCTCTAGAGGCCGTTCCATGTTAGGCAATTTGATGGTGCTTGGTGAGTGAGCAAGAGAGGCCTTTGAGTGTGGTGAGTGAGAGCAGGGCTTAGGTTCAAAGGAGCCAAGAAGTCTTTGGTTGAAATTCTGGCTCCACCGTTATAAAAGCTTGGGTAATCTGTTATATGGCAGGTATTCTATGAGAATTGTTTCACATGTAGGTAATGGGAGGAGGTGAGCTCCGTGTCCTTCTATTCCACTGTCTTCATCTGTTACATGGGGAACAATATTAGAACGTATCTCATGACCCCATTGTGATGATTAATGAGTCAGTGCGTGCTGGGAATGTAGGAAGAGATACACACGTTGTAGGTCTTATCACTGTGGTGTTGATTACGCTTCACCTTTTCATGGGCCACTTTTTTGTTATGTTGAATAAACTGATTTGGATCCTTCTCCTACCAAATTTCTATTTGACAAAAAACAAGTTACTTCTTTTCTGAGTCTCACTTTTCTGATCTTTGACATGAAGGTGTTATGCCAGATAATTTCTGTGACCTTTCTGTAGCAAGATTATCTAACTCTGTTTTCTCTTATACAGGTGCAAGTACAGAGAGAAAAGATTTTCTCTTTGATTTGGGCAAGTTCTACAGAACATACTAGGTTGTATCTTACAGAGAAGAATGTTTCATTGTAATATAAGACACCTGTGTTAGGCTAGTCTGCAAAGGAAGACGGAGACCAATATTGTTTTAGTGTTCAGGTCTCCACAAATGTCATACCATTACATCCAACTATTCCTCTGAATGTCCCTTTTCTCCCTTCTGCTTATCTTAGCCAATCCACCACCCAAAATCTCCACCAAGAATGAGGGTCCCAGGTCACATGGCTAATAAACAGCAGCAGGGAGAATTGGATTCCAATCATGATTCCAATCCCAGGTTCTTTCTGTGACCCTTGCTCACACCTCCATTTGAGATGGGTGTAACCTCTTAAGTGATTTAACATCAGCTTATCAGGAGGATCCCATGGAGGAGGGCATGGCAACCCACTCCATGCCTGGAGAATCCCATGGACAGAGGAGCCGGCAGGCTACAGTCTATGGGGTTGTAAAGAGTTGAACATGACTGAGAGTCTAAGACATACTTCCTGTCCTTCCATACGTGGCAACAGAAATACTCAACTAATCCAGGGGAGGCAGTAGTGAGGCAATTTGCATAGCTGCAAAGCTCCTTCTGGGTCAAATTGAAGGGAATTATCTGGAGTTCTTTTTACGTTCAGTTCTTTTTACGCTTTTTACGTTCAGTAGGCAATTAGCAGCAGTCTTGCCTCTAAGTGCCCACTAAATCTCAGTGGCTTTAAGAGGGTAAAATTCTTTGATATGAAAATTCCAGGGCTTCTGTGAGGGTTCTTGAGAGTCTGAACAGGAAGAGTTTTTATTTGTTTTGTTTGGGTTTATTTTCATCTTCCTTTGCCCGGGTCCTCTAAGCGTAGGAAACCATTTACTTCGTGTGGCAAAGCAGGGAGGTGGCCTCTATGGGGTTTACCCCATTGACTTGTTGCCACTTTGCACCTGGTTGAGGCCTGTGAAAAGTCCTTCCCATGGAGAGATCAGAGAGTCTTGCTCAGAGTCTGGGCTACCAGTGGGTCTCACAGCCAACCCTATTTGAGGAAGATTGGAAAGCCCAGCTGACTGGGTCTTGCCTGTCCAGGCTCCCTAGTGGGGCTTTGTTATGGGTGTCTTGCTGCCTGAGAGCAGGTGAATGGAAGGCAGGAGGGACTAACTGCTTCTCCATATACATATGAGCATGAGGAAAGAGGAGAGGCAGGCCATTTCACCTTGTGCCTGTGAGGAAGGGGGGACCACAGGGTGGGACCCAAGAGTGGAACACGCAACAGTGGTGAGGTTGGTTGCGGTGCTCGGGTAGGGGCCAGGTGCCCACAGCTGGCATTTGGGCATAAAGCATAGGCGTTTGAGAGTAGGAAGGAGATGAANAGTCTTTGGTTGAAATTCTGGCTCCACCGTTATAAAAGCTTGGGTAATCTGTTATATGGCAGGTATTCTGTGAGAATTGTTTCACATGTAGGTAATGGGAGGAGGTGAGCTCCGTGTCCTTCTATTCCACTGTCTTCATCTGTTACATGGGGAACAATATTAGAACGTATCTCATGACCCCATTGTGATGATTAATGAGTCAGTGCGTGCTGGGAATGTAGGAAGAGATACACACGTTGTAGGTCTTATCACTGTGGTGTTGATTACGCTTCACCTTTTCATGGGCCACTTTTTTGTTATGTTGAATAAACTGATTTGGATCCTTCTCCTACCAAATTTCTATTTGACAAAAAACAAGTTACTTCTTTTCTGAGTCTCACTTTTCTGATCTTTGACATGAAGGTGTTATGCCAGATAATTTCTGTGACCTTTCTGTAGCAAGATTATCTAACTCTGTTTTCTCTTATACAGGTGCAAGTACAGAGAGAAAAGATTTTCTCTTTGATTTGGGCAAGTTCTACAGAACATACTAGGTTGTATCTTACAGAGAAGAATGTTTCATTGTAATATAAGACACCTGTGTTAGGCTAGTCTGCAAAGGAAGACGGAGACCAATATTGTTTTAGTGTTCAGGTCTCCACAAATGTCATACCATTACATCCAACTATTCCTCTGAATGTCCCTTTTCTCCCTTCTGCTTATCTTAGCCAATCCACCACCCAAAATCTCCACCAAGAATGAGGGTCCCAGGTCACATGGCTAATAAACAGCAGCAGGGAGAATTGGATTCCAATCATGATTCCAATCCCAGGTTCTTTCTGTGACCCTTGCTCACACCTCCATTTGAGATGGGTGTAACCTCTTAAGTGATTTAACATCAGCTTATCAGGAGGATCCCATGGAGGAGGGCATGGCAACCCACTCCATGCCTGGAGAATCCCATGGACAGAGGAGCCGGCAGGCTACAGTCTATGGGGTTGTAAAGAGTTGAACATGACTGAGAGTCTAAGACATACTTCCTGTCCTTCCATACGTGGCAACAGAAATACTCAACTAATCCAGGGGAGGCAGTAGTGAGGCAATTTGCATAGCTGCAAAGCTCCTTCTGGGTCAAATTGAAGGGAATTATCTGGAGTTCTTTTTACGTTCAGTTCTTTTTACGCTTTTTACGTTCAGTAGGCAATTAGCAGCAGTCTTGCCTCTAAGTGCCCACTAAATCTCAGTGGCTTTAAGAGGGTAAAATTCTTTGATATGAAAATTCCAGGGCTTCTGTGAGGGTTCTTGAGAGTCTGAACAGGAAGAGTTTTTATTTGTTTTGTTTGGGTTTATTTTCATCTTCCTTTGCCCGGGTCCTCTAAGCGTAGGAAACCATTTACTTCGTGTGGCAAAGCAGGGAGGTGGCCTCTATGGGGTTTACCCCATTGACTTGTTGCCACTTTGCACCTGGTTGAGGCCTGTGAAAAGTCCTTCCCATGGAGAGATCAGAGAGTCTTGCTCAGAGTCTGGGCTACCAGTGGGTCTCACAGCCAACCCTATTTGAGGAAGATTGGAAAGCCCAGCTGACTGGGTCTTGCCTGTCCAGGCTCCCTAGTGGGGCTTTGTTATGGGTGTCTTGCTGCCTGAGAGCAGGTGAATGGAAGGCAGGAGGGACTAACTGCTTCTCCATATACATATGAGCATGAGGAAAGAGGAGAGGCAGGCCATTTCACCTTGTGCCTGTGAGGAAGGGGGGACCACAGGGTGGGACCCAAGAGTGGAACACGCAACAGTGGTGAGGTTGGTTGCGGTGCTCGGGTAGGGGCCAGGTGCCCACAGCTGGCATTTGGGCATAAAGCATAGGCGTTTGAGAGTAGGAAGGAGATGAATGGAATGCTTAGCACAGTGCCAGGTTCATAGAATGTGTTTAATAATTCAAAAGAGCTTAAAGCAATGTGTGTATATATGTGTGTGCTCATGAGCACACGTAGGAAGTGCTGGGTGAATACATATTGATTGAACAAAACAAGTTCCCTGAATTACTTACTACAGAGTCAGATCTCCAGACTAGATCATCTGATTCCTAATTTGGGCTTTACATCTTTGGTAATTCTCAATGCCAAGCATGCCTGAGGGTGGGTTTAGAGGGGTGGGTTGGAAAAAAGGGGATAGGACATCTTGAGAAGTGAGTAGAGGCTGGCTTTCTGGAGATGTTCTTCTAGCTATGGTTTTGCCTATTTGGGCACCAAGGAAGCCACATTATGTCTGTTGGCTTCTGTTTTCTGATCTATAAAATGGAGACTCTAGTTTATCAACTGCTTTGCATCCAGGTGGGAGGCACTGTGCTGCCCACATGTTGCATAAAATCCAGTTGAGGCGATGTACCATGGACAGATACTGTCAAGAACAGCACAAGACTTTATCAACTAGATGAGGTCAGAGTAGAACAATCTCAGTTCAGAATTGGACACCACTTGTCACTGGAAGTTGTGATGGCTTAGAATACTCTGGAAGAAAGGCTTAAATTGACTCTTGAAGAACCTCTCTAAGTGATTGTGAGCATAAGATGCTATACATTATATGAAATCCTTACAGTAGTATAATGAGCTTCACTCTTGTGAAGTGTTAAGATTATTACCCTCTTCCAGATCAATAAGATTTACCCCAAGATAATAAGTCTATTCTATTCTTATTCTTATACCTTAAGCAAAATGTGACTGAGAGAGATGCGTGCCATTCTTCCTTTTCCAAAATACAATATGGATGATTCAAGCTTCATAGTTTAAGTCAGAAAAGTCCACATCTAGGTACTGCTACTTACTAGCTGTGTAGTCTTGGATGAGGTGTATAACCCCTCTAAACCTCATTTTTCTTCTGTGTTTAATGGAAATATACTACCCACCTTGTAGGATTGTGCTGAGTGTTACACTGTGAAATATAAAGGACTATCCACAAGCTATGACAGTGTTTTTTTTGTCTGAATAGCCTATTTGGTATTGAAATGTTCTGAGCAGTAGACTATATTCTTCGTAAGATATGGAAAATTCCTCAAAGGCAGAGCTAACCAAGAGTAGTTGACAGTTTTGTTTTGATTGGATCTTCCATATGGTATCTAGTTAGATGACTCAGTTCAGTTGCTCAGCTGTGTCTGACTCTTTGCAACCCCATGTGCTGCCCCATGCCAGGCTTCCCTGTCCATCAACAACTCCTGAAGTTTACTCAAACTCATGTCCATCGAGTTGGTGATGCCATCCAACCATCTTATCCTCTGTCACCCCCTTCTCCTCCTGCCTTCAATGTTTCCCAGCATCAAGGTCTTTTCAAATGAGTCAGTTCTTCTCTTCAGGTGGCCAAATTATTGGAGTTTCACCTTCAGCATCAGTCCTTCCACTGAACACTCAAGACTGATGTCCTCTAGGATTGATTGGTTTGATATCCTTCCAGTCCAAGGGACTCTCAAGAGTCTTCTCTAACACCATAGTTCAAAAGCATTACTTCTTTGGCACTCAGCTTTTTTAATAGTCCAACTCTCACATCCATACATGACTACTGGAGAAACCATAGCTTTGACTAGATGGACCTTTGTTGGCAAAGTAATGTCTTTGCTTTTTAATATGCTGTCTAGGTTGATCATCGGNCGGATGGGCTGCAGAGCAGCCCTGGAACCCGCCTCTCTGCATGTGGGCGCCCCTGAAGGAGCAGAGAA
Source organism: Neotragus moschatus (assembly GCA_006410615.1). NCBI lineage: Eukaryota > Metazoa > Chordata > Mammalia > Artiodactyla > Bovidae > Neotragus > Neotragus moschatus. Next base: position 1,534,983 of record SJYA01002871.1, read on the forward strand.
GGCCCCCTCGCTCTGTTCTTGCTCTGTGCGCTGTGTGTTCTCTGGCACCTAACATTAACTGGCGTGTATCCTTCCACACAGCCCCCTCAGAGATTATGCACATGAAGATCATGTGAAGGAAAAGTTAGTCCCTACAAGATGAAAGATGTATAGTTTGGGTAATTAATCTTTGATTCACCCAATTTTGCAGTTAACATTTAGTAATATGCTGGGTTTACTATCAGTCACTTACACTTGGTGAATAGGCAGTCACTTGGCTAGTGTCCAGAAGAGCTGGGAGAGGACATGAGAGCACAACCTATACACCCCTCAAGAGAATGGCAAAGATGAGTTTTTAAAGGGCCCAAAAAAGAGCCCAAGTCCTAAGGGAGACTTGGTGGTGATTGGGTACCTTTGTGTGGATCCTCCCCAATGGGAAGTGCTACCACAGCCCCTGCTCTGGGCAGAGATAAGCTGTTTCCTTTATCTACATTAAAACATATACACCTTTTACCTAGCAGCTAATGCCTTTCGATTAATTGTATTATCAACATCAACAAATGTATAGGCAACCTGGATTGCTGGAAAAATTTTATCAGAAAGTGGCTATCTAAGCACTTACCTCTAAAATGGTGATGGGTTGGTGGTTATAATGCTTGTTAAATAAGCACCATCACATTTTGAGAAACAAAAATCTGAACTGTGACATAGTCTAAATTCTTCCCGGAGACGAGTGAATACTGGGTCAGCTTAAAGGAAAATGTAAGATATTATACTGATTTAAGGATGAAAACTGTTGTTGTTGTTTAGTTGCTAAATCATGTCCGACTCTTTTGCAACTCCATAAACTACAGCCGCCAGTCTCCTCTGCCTATGGGATGTCCTAAACAAGAATATGAATATTGGAGTGGGCTGCCAATTCCTTCTCCAGGGGATCTTTCTGACCCAGGGATCCAACCTGCATCTCCTGCACTGGCAGACTAATTCTTCACCACTGAGCCACTAAGAAAGCCCCTAAGGATGAAAATGTTTGACACAATGTATGCATTAAATCAAAACTCAGAGGGAAAAAGATTTTTAAAAATCTTCTTCATAATGTATTCCTGCACTGTGAATGTGCCTATCTTATTTAATTAGCTGGAGTACCCCACCATGTTTATCCTGATCAGAATGTTACACTGTATGAATTGAAAAATCTAAGATGAAGTATATGGCAAAAAAAAAAAAAAAAAACCCGGATTTACTGTTATCCCAGAAGGTGAACTGCACTCAACTACCCTGGGCTTGAACTCCAGCTTGTATCAAACATCAGAAGACCACAACAGGAGGGCTACCCCAAGGGGTGGCTATCACTCAGATAATACTAAAAATATTCTCTACTCATTTCCTGATATTTTATGTTGTGTGTGCCTACCAGTACAACTACACTGTACAACTCTGTAAGAGGTTCTAAACTAGAGATGGTCATGGGGTTCCTATCCTGTGTTCCCTAAGTGACTCAGGAGCTCAGAGGGGGAAAAAAACAAAAACAAAAACCAGATTAGCAGACTAAGGTTGAGATTCTGCTCCTAAGGCAAAAACTACATTATGTTTTACACAAGCTCTAAAGCAACAAGCAGAATTAAATAGACAAGTGTTATCTGTTCAAGTGAGAAAAGTATGTATTATATAGAAACTGAATTGTGATTTTGTAAGTTTTTAGAAACACCATTACATCGTTTAAAAATACTGGGTTGGCCAAAATGTTCCTTCGGGTTTTTCTGTAACATCTTATGGAAAAACTCGAATATAAAGCTTTTTTAGCCAACACTTGGCTTTTTTAACCAACTCACTATACTCAGATATTTAACATTATATGTTAAAACTTGCTTACCAAGCTCCTAAGTTTATTTCTATTGGTCCATTGTTATAATTTCTGTTACCCTCTATTTGATGAATCATTGAAATCATACCTTCCTTGAAACATATTTATAATTACATAATTTTTAAATAATGGGTTGGCCAAAGATGTTATAGAAAAACTTAAATGAACTTTTTGGCCAACTCAATACATTAGAATTTGACATCTGTGCCTAAAGTCCAACATCTGGGCCCACTGAAAGCTGGTCCTTACTACCTGCTTCCCACTCTCCTCCGAGTATACGGTCATACTTACCATTTTCTTTGCATGTCACAATTTTTTTTGTTGACAATTGGACATTTTAGATAATATATTATACCAACTCTGTTTACTTACTCTTCCCGTTTGGTTAGCTAGTTGGTTATTTGTTTAGGGACTTGACTGTACTAATTCTGTGAAGTCTTTTTGACCCTGCAATGTGTAGCTCAGACTTTCCAAAGTCCCTCTTCAGACTTCTGCTTTGTTTTTATCTTTTAGCCAAGATTCCCATGGGTCTCTGCTGGGTCCATATAAAGCATATGCTAATCAGAGGTTGTGCTTAAGTCTCCTTAGTCAGTTAGGTTTTCAACCTCTGAATGCATGTGTGGCTTGGAGATTGCTTTCACTTTCCAAGGAATTTATGATTTTGTCCTGCATTAAGTCAGGGCTCTCTTTCTGGTCACTACTGAGTAGTACATCCTTGGGCATGCACACAATCTTCCACTTGACTGGGGATGAATGTGTGGCGTTCTGGGAATTCCCCTGGGGTCAGAAAAACTTACTGTTTAGTCAGTACTTGTTCTTAGGTTGTGCGTAAGCATTTCTCCTAGATCTCTTTGGCTTGAGGAATGCTTGCAGGCCCACCCCACATCCAACTCAAATTGCTTCTGAGTGCCTACAGTCTAATGCATGCTCACAGCCTTCCACATTCCCCCAAATTAATGTGATCCCAGGAGGGTTTTAGTGTGAGTGTGTTCTTTTTCTTTTTTGTCTGTCATTTTCCTTGGTTCTCTTAAATTTCTGGCTGGTTTACCTTTTTTTGCTTATTGCTACCAGCATCACAGAGCAGTCCTTCTCTTGCACCACCGTTTTCAATGACGACCTCAAGTATGACTTCTTGTCAAGGCTTTGTTCCAAATAAAGTCGGTGTCTGCACATCCCCCGTTGCCAACAATGCAGAAGCCTTACCAATGAACAGACACCGCGGGTGAGGGCAGCAGTCCCCCTCTCACAGTGTGGCCTGCTCTGCCCTCTAAAGAATCCTTTGAGCAAGCTAAGGAAGGGCGGCGAGGGGTTAGCGTCTTTGGTCAGGTACACCTGGGGCAGAATCCTTGCCCGAAGAGAAGCTGGGTCAGGGAGGGCACCTGCAGCCTGTCGGCCACCTGTCTAGAACATCCTTCTGTAGTGTAAGACTGGAGGCAGATGAGGTGCTGGCTGCCTGCCTCTTCCAGGGTGAAACCATATCCCTGGACTTGGAGTGGGGAGGGAGAAAGAGCTCGGTATTCTTGGCCACATCTGCTTGGAGCAGACCTTCTGTGACAGGGAGCAGGAAGAAGTAGTAGATGGGAGTAGGTTTTGACTCAAATGCCAAATGTTCTTGCCATTCCTACCAAGATTAGGTTTTTGTTGAATAAGTGTTTCTCTACCTGCTGTGTGCCACTGAGACAATTCCCAGAATTTTTAAATTTTCTTTAGAAATAATTTTCATTAAATGGTTGTCTCACTGAGGGGAAATTTCCACTTGGAACTACCTCTAGAAAATTAAAATATGCATATGAGATAATAGAATCTGCACCTTTCCTAGATTACTGATACATGCTTTCTCTGTTATTGAATGACTCGACATTGCTTATACAACAGTGTATATTTCAGAAAAAGAAAATGCAAAAATTTTTAAGAATTACATTAATGAGAACTTCATGTATGTATTTTCATAAGTCATAAGTTTACTGTTTGGTGACTAAATATTAATACTAATGANACCATATCCCTGGACTTGGAGTGGGGAGGGAGAAAGAGCTCGGTATTCTTGGCCACATCTGCTTGGAGCAGACCTTCTGTGACAGGGAGCAGGAAGAAGTAGTAGATGGGAGTAGGTTTTGACTCAAATGCCAAATGTTCTTGCCATTCCTACCAAGATTAGGTTTTTGTTGAATAAGTGTTTCTCTACCTGCTGTGTGCCACTGAGACAATTCCCAGAATTTTTAAATTTTCTTTAGAAATAATTTTCATTAAATGGTTGTCTCACTGAGGGGAAATTTCCACTTGGAACTACCTCTAGAAAATTAAAATATGCATATGAGATAATAGAATCTGCACCTTTCCTAGATTACTGATACATGCTTTCTCTGTTATTGAATGACTCGACATTGCTTATACAACAGTGTATATTTCAGAAAAAGAAAATGCAAAAATTTTTAAGAATTACATTAATGAGAACTTCATGTATGTATTTTCATAAGTCATAAGTTTACTGTTTGGTGACTAAATATTAATACTAATGAAAATTCAGAATGTGGGTACATTAGAAAATGTACCACTTTCTTCCTCTGCAAGGATTATTTTTAAGGGTTTCACAGGTAAAATACACCATTACTTAAATGCCAGACATACATGCCCAGCCATGTATCATCTTCGTTGCTTAGAAACCATGAGGCATGGCCTGAATAAGCAAAATTAAAGCAGCAGAAGGAAGGAACCCTTTTGTTAAAAAGAGGTTCAGAGGAAAATATCTTGGCTGTAATTATGTATTTTGAAAACAAAACTGCAAAGTAAACAAACATAATGGAAGGTTTACGATGTCACATATAAAGATGTCTTCTTAAGCAAAAAAGCACTTTAATTCTTACTGCTCTTGAGTTACATACTTCAACTCAGTTGCAGTTCAGTAAAGGAAAAGAACAATTTTAATGCATGTACAAAATTTCCATAACCCCATGCATCAAAGTGTCAAAAATCCACCAAGAAAGAAAAGCTGGCCTATATTTATGAACCCCAAAGGTCAGTGTGAAATCAACTATACAGTAGGCTCAGGAGGTGTAAAAATTTAATTTCCAGTCAATTCTGACAATTAATAGAATGAATCAGATGTAAGGCAACCAGCAACAACCTTGCACATTTAACAAGAAATGTTGAACCTGACTTTATTAAAAACAATAAAAGAAGATCCGTAAAGAATGCAATGCCTCTAATCACACAGAGAAAACATTTACACAGATTGATCTCAGTTTATATTCTCTATGAAATAACCAGTGCAATTTATAGTTGGTTATATCTAAGCAAAAAGTGATCAGTAATAATTAAATGAACTTAAATTCTAACTGTTGGTACTTGTTCTGGATCATTATCCTCTCAGAAGATGTATGTGTCTGTAAATTACATACTCAACTTCTTCTGAAATAAAGCAACATTTTAAAAATAATAAACTGCAAGAGCAAGTGGCTAAAGCAAGAATATCTCAAACAAGAATAAGATGTTCTGCTCTACTCCTTTTTAGAAAGAGAAGAGTGGGATGATTTCTAAAGCTGACAATAGTTATAGTTTCTGTAGCAGACAGGAACATTACCTTAGCAACCAATAAGAAATAGCATATAAAATTCAAAAATCCTTGGGCACAGTCTCTCTCACAGGCTTTTATGGTTCATTTGTTTGTGGGCCACAAATCTTAGGAGTCTTACACAATTTGCAAATGGTGTTCATCTTCCTGGCTGTACAGAGATCAAATAAAAGGAAAGGACTCAGCACACAGAAAGGGTCGTGGGCCCCTGTATGTTCTAAAGGTCAGCAGGGGACCTGTATGCTTCTTCATATTTCGTAACAGTATTGTCACCACAAAACCTGATCTCCACTTAACATTTCTTGATCATTTCTTCAAACATGATGAACAGTGTGAAATTCCTGAGAAAATGAACTATTTCCTATTCTCTTATACTCAACCTAATTCTAGGGCCAGAGAAGTTTTATTTAGTATCCAAACTGACTTTCTGTTCAGTTAACACACGTAAGGCACACAGGAAAGTACCCAGCATATAGAAAATCTAGTAAGGGAGAACTGCATCCTCAACCTTATCCTGCAGACAGCCTCTCCAGCTCAGAACTCACTGAGGGCTTTTACCTCGTATCTAATGGCATTTATTTCCGTTCTGTTTCAGCTAACCATTCCCAGACCTTTAGGACAATAACCTGACCCTTAAATTCCCTATCACATACTCTGACCGNAATAAAAGGAAAGGACTCAGCACACAGAAAGGGTCGTGGGCCCCTGTATGTTCTAAAGGTCAGCAGGGGACCTGTATGCTTCTTCATATTTCGTAACAGTATTGTCACCACAAAACCTGATCTCCACTTAACATTTCTTGATCATTTCTTCAAACATGATGAACAGTGTGAAATTCCTGAGAAAATGAACTATTTCCTATTCTCTTATACTCAACCTAATTCTAGGGCCAGAGAAGTTTTATTTAGTATCCAAACTGACTTTCTGTTCAGTTAACACACGTAAGGCAACAGGAAAGTACCCAGCATATAGAAAATCTAGTAAGGGAGAACTGCATCCTCAACCTTATCCTGCAGACAGCCTCTCCAGCTCAGAACTCACTGAGGGCTTTTACCTCGTATCTAATGGCATTTATTTCCGTTCTGTTTCAGCTAACCATTCCCAGACCTTTAGGACAATAACCTGACCCTTAAATTCCCTATCACATACTCTGACCGCAATCTACTGTACCTCCAAGGTCTGCACTCCTCTTCTTTATTCCTACTTTTCCTGCTTTTCTTTCCCAGTTCCTCTTAAGTGATCAGCGTCTTGTCACTCTTTCATTCTTATCTTTTTGTTCAGTCGTTCAGTCATGTCTGACTCTTTGCAGCCCCATGGACTGCAGCACGCCAGGCTTCCCTGTCCTTCACCATCTCCCAGAGTTTGCTCAAACTTATGTCCATTGAGTCGGCAATGCCATCCAACCATCTCATCCTCTGTTGTCCCCCTCTCCTCCTGCCTTCAATCATTCCCACCATCAGGGTCTTTTCCAGTGAGTCCTATCTCAGTTCAGTTCAGTTCACTTGCTCGGTCGTGTCTGACTCTTTGCGACCCCATGAATCACAGCACACCAGGCCCCCCCGTCTATCACCAGCTCCTGGAGTTCACTCAGACTCACGTCCATCGAGTCCATGATGCCATCCAGACATCTCATCCTCTGTCGTCCCCTTCTCCTCCTGCCCCCAATCCCTCCCAGTATCAGAGTCTTTTCCAGTGAGTCAACTCTTCACATCAGGTGGCCAAAGTACTGGAGTTTCAGCTTTAGCATCATTCCTTCCAAAGAAATCCCAAGACTGATCTGCTTTAGAATGGACTGGTTGGATCTCCTTGCAGTCCAAGGGACTCTCAAGAGTCTTCTCCAACACCACAGTTCAAAAGCATCAATTCTTTGGCGCTCAGCATTCTTCACAGTCCAACTCTCACATCCATACCTGACCACAGGAAAAACCATAGCCTTGACTAGACGGACCTTAGTTGGCAAAGTAATGTCTCTGCTTTTGAATATGCTATCTAGGTTGGTCATAACTTTTCTTCCAGTCCAAATTCCTATGGTCTTCTATTTGGCCTATTGTGACCAATGCCTAACTCCCTTGCAACCTTTGTCTTCTGTTCCATGGGCTCTAAAAGCAAACCTGCAAATCTGAATCAGTCCACCAGACTCACAGTTGTCTTCTAATCTAGACTACTGAGCTCTGTTAGAAAGAGTTATGCAATGGGGCAGACTTAGGGCCACTTCAAAACAAACAGGCCCTTCCAGCTCTCTGTATGGGCTAGTTCCTTACCATCAGCATATAAGCTAGCCAATATATGGTCCTATGAGACATGCAAGGCTCTCTTTTGATCCTTGACCCCATAGCTAACCACTCTTTCTAATCTGTCTCTTATTCAAGATCCTCAAGATAGAAAATCTAATGATTTTAAGTTTAATGAGGACCATAACACCAAAAGAACTCATAAAGAAAAGACTGATAAACTGGATTTCATTAAAATTAATCTCTGCTCTGCTAATGACACTGTCAAAAAGATGAGAAGACAAGCCAAGGACCAGGAGAAAATATTCCCAAAAGACATAAAGGATTATTAGCCAAAACATACAAAGATACATTCTTAAAACTCAAGAATACCAACACAATCCAATTATAAAACAAGCCAAGACTTTGACAGATGCCTCACCAAAGATGAACAGATAAGCAAGTGAGTATATGAAAAGATGTTCCACATCACCTGTCATCAGAGAAATGCAAATTAAAACAAGATACTATCATACACTGATTAGAATAGCCCAAATCAAAAATGCTGACAATACTAAAAGCTGGTGAGGATCTGTAGCAACAGGAACTCTTATCCATTGCTAGTGGGGATGCAAAATGGTACAGCCACTGTGGAAAACAGTTTGGTGGTTTCTTACAAAATTAAACATATTCTTACCATATGACCCAGCAGTCAAGCTCATTGGTATTTACCCAAAGGAACTGAAAACTTATGCCCACACAAAACCTTACAAACGTGTTTACAGAAGCTCTATCCATAACTGCTAAAACATGAAAGCAACTAACATGTCCTTCAATAAGTGAATGCATAAATAAACTGGTGTACCTCCAGACAATGGGTTATTATTCATGGCTAAAGGGAAGTGAATGGAGAAACCATGAAAAGACGTGGAGAAAACTGAAAAGCATATTACTAAGTTAAAGATGCCAACTTGAAAAGGATAAATAATGCATGACTCCAACTATACAACATACTGGAAAAGGCAAAACTATGTAGACAGCAAAAAAGATCAGTGGTTGCCAAGGGTTACAAGGAGGGAAGAAAGAAATGGTAGCGCATAGAGGATTTCTACAGCAGAAATACTACTGTGCATGATACTAAAACAGTGACTATATATCATCATACATTTGTCTAAACCCATAGACTATGCAATATCCTATGGACTTTGGGTGATAATGATGTATCAGCGTAGGTTTATCAATTATAACAAACGTACCACTCTGGTGGGGGATGTTGATAATGGGTGAGGCTGTCCATGGTGAAGAAGGGAGGGAATATATGGGAAATCTCTATACCGTCCACTCAATTTGCTGTGGACTTAAAACTACCCTAAAAAAATTAATAAAGTGTCTCTCTCTCTCTCTCTCTATATATATATATATATATATTTTTTTTTTTTTTTAAGATTTTCAAGATATATGTTCTGGCTTGGTTTAGCCTTAAGAAGTGGGATGTACAGTCATAATACTGGAAGACAATACCGCCTACATAATAAGGATTAATAACTCAAACCAATGACTACCACTTGTTCACTGAGTAACTGATTACTGAGGGTCAAATACTGTAGCTAGTGACCTTACCTTACTTTAAGGAAATAGGAGCTTACAGAGACAAGGAAACTGAGGATCCAGAGAATAAATAATTTATCTTAAGTCACAGAGCTAGGACAAAGAAAAAAAAAAAAGAAGAACACATCCCCAGAAAGCAAATATGCACTGAAAAAATTAATATTAAGAAGTGGTTTCCTTAAAGCATTCATATGGTCCCAGGGGGATGAAGTTCCTCAATGTGAGGAATTGATTTGGTAACGCTGGTGAGAAGAGGTAAACTTTATATCAATCATGCTTAAACTCCAAGATTTGATTTTAAATCAACCCAGAAAAAAAATATGAAACACTACTACTACAGTTATTTTCTTTGATGAAATCAGATTTGAAATTGTAATCTGCCTTGTTAATTTAATCTTTACACTATGATATAATTCCAAGATTAAATCTACATGTTGAATACAATTCATTAGCGCCTAATTTTTTAAAAAAAACTCTTTATTGAGTAGAATTAAAATAGTTGTATTTATCGAATTAAATGCTTGAACTGCAAAATACCATTCAATAAATAAAATCTTACTTCTCGCTGGTTTAACTTTTCAATTTAACTCTTTAAAAAATGTCTAGGTCAACATTTTAAATGTCTGCTGAAGTCACTCTATTTTGAGAGTCATTCTTTAAAACTGATGGTCTCAGTTTTAGACAGGTATACCTTGGAGATATTTGGTGTTTGGTTCCAGATCAACACAATAAAGCAAATCTGATCGGAGCCGAGTGAGTTTTATGAATTTTCTGGTTTCCCACTACATGTAAAAATTACCTTCACACTATTCTGAAGTCTAGTAAGTGTGCAATAGCATTAAAGTCTAAAAAACATACCTTAATTTAAAAATACTTTTTTGCTTAAAAAATGCTAACCACCATCTGACAACACAAGATTGTCACAAACCTTCAATATGTCAAAAACAAAAACAAAAAAAAAAACCCATACAGTATCCAGAAAGCACAGTAAGCAAAAAAAACAACAGAACGAAGTACCTAAGTCTGTATTTGGGTAGAAGACCCATCATCAGCTATCAATAGACAATCTTTTTTATTTTTTTATACTGATTTTACTTAACTTCAGTTTTGGAAATGACACTGGAAATTGTATTTATTTTTACTTACTTTGGTTAAGAATCTTTAAAAAGATGCTGCATATTTTTTTAAGACAACTCAGCAGATAAAAGATGTGCTCCCTCTGCTGGCTTTGCAGTAGTTTTTTACAGATGCTCCCTTACCACTTGTCTAGCCCCTTGAAATTAGACAGTGTCACTGACTCAATGGACATGAATCTGAGCAAACTCTGGGAGACAGTGGTGGACAGAGGAGCCTGGCATGCTAGTCCATGGGGTCATGAAGAGTCAGATACGACTTGGTGACTGAACACCACCAACCCCTCGAAGTGGAAATACTAAGGTTTTTTTTCCCCTAATAAAGTAACTTGAGAAGGCTGGTGCATCCCATTATAATATACTGGGTGGCTTTTGGGCAAAGAAGATTGATCAAGGGTCTGTTTACAAACAGCTAAGGAAAGAAGATAAGTGTAAGCAAGAGTCAAACAGGAAGATATACCCAACCGAATGCAGAGTTTCAGAAAATAACAAGGAGGGATAAGGATGCCTTCTTCAATGAACAATGCAAAGAAGTAAGGAAAACAATAGAATGGGAAAGACTAGAGAACTGGAGATATATCAAGATAATATTTCGTGCAAGGATGGGCATGATAAAGGACAGAAACAGTAAGGACCTAACAGAAGCAGAAGAGATTAAGAAGAAGTGGCAAAAATACAGAGAAGAACTATATGAAAAAGGTCTTAATGACCCAGATAACCATGATGGTATGGTCACTCACCTAGAGCCAGATGTCCTAAAGTGTGAAGGTAAGTGGGCCTTAGGGAGCATTACTGCAAACAAAGCTAGTGGAGGTGATGGCATTCCAGCTGAGCTACTCAAAATCCTAAAAGATGAGGTTGTTAAAGTGTTGCACTCAATATGTCAGCAAATTTGGAAAACTCACAGTGGTCACAGGACTGGAAAAGGTCAGTTTTCATTCCAATCCCAAAGAAGGGCAATGCCAAAGAATGTTGCAACTACTGGACAAATGCACTCATTTCATGTGCTAGCAAGGTAATAAGCTCAGAATCCTACAAGCTAGGCTGCAGCAGTATGTGAACCAAGAACGTCCAGATGAACAAGGTGGATTTAGAAAAGACATAGGAACCAGAAATCAAATTGCCAACATTCGCTGGATCACACAGAAAGGGAATTCCAGAAAAACACCTACTGCTGCCTCAATGACTACACAAAAGCTTTTGACTACATGGATCACAACAGACTGTGGAAAATTTCTTAAAGAGATGGGAATACCAGACCACACTTTACCTGTCTCTGGAAAAACCTGTATGCGGGTCAAGAAGCAACAATCAGACCCTCACATGGAACAATTGACTGATTCAAAATTTGGAAAGGAGTAAGACATGGCTGCATACTGTTATCCTGCTTATTTAACTTGTATGCAGAGTGCACGATGCAAGATGCCAGGCTGGCTGAATCTGCAGCTGGAATCAAGACAGAAGAAATATCAACAACCTCATATATGCAGATGATACCACTTTAATGGCACACAGTGACAAGGAACTAGAGAGACTCCTGATGAAGGTGAAATGGGAGAGTGAAAAAGCTGGTTTAAAACTGAACATTCAAAATACTACAATGGTGGCATCCAGTCCCATCACTTCATGACAAAGAGATGGGGGGAAAAATGGAAACAGCTGACAATTTTCTTCAGCTCCAAAATCACTGCAGACAGTGACTGTAGCCACAAAATTGAAAGATACTTACTCTCTGGAAGAAAAGCTATGACAAACCTAGACAGTGTATTAAAAAGCAGAGACGTCTTTTTTGCGGATAAAGGTCTGTATAGTCAAAGCTATGGTTTTTTCAGTAGTCATGTATGGATGTGAGAGCTGAACCATAAAGAAGGCTGAACACTAAGGAATTAATGCATTTGAATTGTGGTGCTGGAGAAGACTCTTGAGAGTCTGCAAGGAGATCAAACCAGTCAATCCTAAAGGAAATCAATCCTGAATATTCACTGAATGCTGAAACTTGAATATTCTGGCCACCTGATGTGAAGAGTTGACTCATTGGAAAAGACCCTGATGCTGGGAAAGATTGAAGGCAAAAGGAGAAGGCAAAAGAAGATGAAACGGTTAGATAATATCACCAAGTCAATGGACATGAATTTGAGCCAACTCCAGGGGACAGTGAAGGACAGGGAAGCCTTGTGTGCTGTAGTCCATGGGGTCGTAAAGAGTCAGACACAACTNACTGATTCAAAATTTGGAAAGGAGTAAGACATGGCTGCATACTGTTATCCTGCTTATTTAACTTGTATGCAGAGTGCACGATGCAAGATGCCAGGCTGGCTGAATCTGCAGCTGGAATCAAGACAGAAGAAATATCAACAACCTCATATATGCAGATGATACCACTTTAATGGCACACAGTGACAAGGAACTAGAGAGACTCCTGATGAAGGTGAAATGGGAGAGTGAAAAAGCTGGTTTAAAACTGAACATTCAAAATACTACAATGGTGGCATCCAGTCCCATCACTTCATGACAAAGAGATGGGGGGAAAAATGGAAACAGCTGACAATTTTCTTCAGCTCCAAAATCACTGCAGACAGTGACTGTAGCCACAAAATTGAAAGATACTTACTCTCTGGAAGAAAAGCTATGACAAACCTAGACAGTGTATTAAAAAGCAGAGACGTCTTTTTTGCGGATAAAGGTCTGTATAGTCAAAGCTATGGTTTTTTCAGTAGTCATCTATGGATGTGAGAGCTGAACCATAAAGAAGGCTGAACACTAAGGAATTAATGCATTTGAATTGTGGTGCTGGAGAAGACTCTTGAGAGTCTGCAAGGAGATCAAACCAGTCAATCCTAAAGGAAATCAATCCTGAATATTCACTGAAAGGACTGATGCTGAAACTTGAATATTCTGGCCACCTGATGTGAAGAGTTGACTCATTGGAAAAGACCCTGATGCTGGGAAAGATTGAAGGCAAAAGGAGAAGGCAAAAGAAGATGAAACGGTTAGATAATATCACCAAGTCAATGGACATGAATTTGAGCCAACTCCAGGGGACAGTGAAGGACAGGGAAGCCTTGTGTGCTGTAGTCCATGGGGTCGTAAAGAGTCAGACACAACTGAGCGACTGAACAACAGATTAATATCAATGGACTTTCCCCTTTCTTCTGGATTACTGCAGCAGCAGAGTGGGGGGAGGAAAGGAAAGTCTTACACAGCAAGATAGGGGAGGTACTGGTATCTTTCACTAAATAAAAACATTCAAGCATGTCATCTGGCACATCCGAATTTACGGAAAGGCTGAAACTGAACATAAAACATAACTGGTAAATTCTAATTTGTTTTCAAAAGCTGAGGAAGCCTCAGCTTCAGTAAAAAGACCAATTTTGGATTAACATCTTTTCAGATCCAGAGAGGATGGAAGGGGATGGAAAATCAATGTAAATGCTAGAAAATATTCTTTCATTAGAAGTTAATTTATAGAATTTTAAGTTATTTACAAAATAAAATTTATTTTGAAATAGTATATATCTAGAAGTAGAGTATTTAAACAGAAGTTTTAATTTCACATCCTTACACACCTAAAGCTATTAATTTTAATTGTTTTGCCAAGTTCCATTAAATGAACATCATGAGAACTGTGAGATATCCTGCGAATGACTGACTGAACTACCCCTAAAAGACTTCTATGGAGAATGTGAAAATATACCTTCTTCTAGACTATGAGTAAAAAGATGAAAGGACTTGTGACTCAAGGCACAGTTGTTAATTGTGTATAGTACATTACCACAGAAAACTAACCTGTGGATTGACATGTAAAATTTGGCACAAATAGAGAAATGTGAATAAATGGAAGGGTAAATAATCCTTCCAGACAGAGCTGAATTACTACTTTAAACTACTGACTGTCACACACATGCTGTTCTAATTACGTAGTTAAAGCAGACTGCACACCATTCCTGTGAGCCTCCTCTAATCAACAAGCTCGGTCTCACACTTAGGTAAGGAAGGGAACACTGCAATAAATACAAGTTCTATTAATTTAGATCAAACAAGCAGCTGGCTCAATGACATCAACTCTAGCTAGAAAAACATTTCAATTTGATTTACACTCAGAAAGGCAAATGTTCCACCTTAAAAAAAAAAAAAAAAAAAAAGACGACTAGCAAAGACATTTCAAACTAAGATCTCAGTAACCTATCTCTTGGATAGGGATTTACTTGCAGCCATCTTGGCTAAAGTGTTTAAATTTTTCAGCTAGCAGGTCGCTATAATGTCTTTTCAGTAGGCTCCTAATTGAAAAGTCAAAGTGTTAAGTCTCTCATTTATGTCTGACTCTCTGCGACCCCAAATACTGTAGCCCACCAGCCAGCCTCCTTTCTGTCCATGGAATTCTACAGGCAAGATACTGGACTGGGTAGCTATTCCTTTCTCCAGGGGATCTTCTCCACCCAGGGATCGAACCTAGGTCTCTTGCATTGCAGGTAGATTCTTTACCATCTGAGCCACCAGGGAAACCCAAGCTTCTCATTAGCTTTATACAAAAAGGATATATATATTTTTTTTGCTAAGTTATTATAATTTAGCAATCTTTGTATTAGCATTCTGGGCAGACAACCAAGGCTTAGGACTTACATAGAGTAGCAACATGAGCTCTGTATAGTAAATTCACAGTTACAAAACCAGGTCTGACTGTTACTTTCTATTTCCTAGATTTGAATAGATGATAATAAATGAATTCAGAACAAACCTTTCAAGTAAACAAAAGCTGATCATAAACAAAAGAATCTGCACAATTCTAAGTACAACTCACCCTTGAACAACACTAAGAGGTTTGGGGTGCTAAGGTTTTCCTCTACACAGTGGAAAATCCACATATAACTTTATAGTTGGCTCTCAGTAACCTCAGTTCCTCAGTATCCAAGGTTTGTGCAGTACTACAGTATTTACTATTTTAAAAAACTCGTGTTTACTTACAAAACAGAACAAGACTTAGAAAAAGAACTTATGGTTACAGGGGGTGGGGGGGTGGAATGAGGGGAAAGGACAGTTAGGGAGTTTGGCATGGACATGTACACACTGCTATACTTAAAATGGATAACCACTAAGGTCCTACTTTACAGCAGAGGCGGCTCTGCTCAGTGTCATGTGGTAGCCTGGATGGGAGGGGAGAATGGATGTGTGTATATACGTATGGCCGAGTCCCTTTGCTGTTCACCCGAAACTATCACAACATTGCTGACTAACTGTATCCCAATACAAAATAAAAAGTTTTTTAAAAATAAAAGCTTCATGTAACAATTTCCCAGTTTTTAAAGCAGACAGCAAAGAATCTGCCCACAATATGAGACCCGAGTTGATCCCTGGGTTGGGAAGATCGCTTGGAGAAGGAAACGGCAACCCACTCCTGTAGTCTTGTCTCGAGAATCTTGTGGACAGAGGAGCCCAGTGGGCTACAGTCCATGGGGTCGCAAAGAGTCCGACAGTTTTTTTAAAAACCAAACAACAACAACAACAACAACAAAAACCCAGGTTTAAGTGGACCTACAAAGCTCAAATCCAAGTTGTTGGAGGTTTAGCTATAAGACATGGTCCAACAATGCAGGTACACTTGAGCTGAACAAAGTTCAAGGACCCCTTTGGGGTCTCCTGAGCACCAATCTCTTGCAGGAATAAGCAACTTATCTCAGTTGCCCTTAATTACACCTTCTGAAAACAATCCAGACTTCCACCTTTTCCAGCAATCCTTCAGTACATTTTATAGAAAGTGGGTGCTTACAGTTTTGCTCTCTTTTGAACAATGAGGTCCACGTCTCCATGTAACCTGCTCTCTCTCCTCTGGCCCTTCCTGTCATACATCCACGAGTGCTGCATGAGCTCCAGTGACACTCCTGATACAGTAACATAACTGTCTCAAAGACCTGACAAAGATATTCTCCACAGGGCTATTTTTCTACTGGTGAAACTTTCACACAGAAGATATGCTCAATGAAAAAACTGATTAAAGTACAGCATGTCCATATAGCTTGGATTATTATACCACCATTAAGAACACTGCCAAAGATTATCATCTTTGGTACATGATGGAACAGTTATCTTTATATTGATTATACTGCAATATGTAACAGAATTATTAGCATTACCATTAACATGGATAAATGTTCAAAATACAGCAAAAAATGGAGGATGCAAAACTACATAGGCTTCCAATTATGCAAAATATATAGCTGTAAGGTGTATATTTAATACACATTAAAATATATTAAAATGTCTACGTAGGAACTTTATTGGACAGTTAAGCATTAGGTGCATTAACTAACAAGCTTTTGAGGTAGTTATAATTATCTTCACTTACAGCTGGGGAAACTGAGGCTCAGAGAGATTAGTAAATTTGCTCAGAGACACAGAATTAGAGTGGCAGAGTCTGGATACAAGGACTGAAGTTTATTGGACTCTAAAGTCTGAGTACTTTCCTCTATGCACCGAGGAAGGACTCCAGAACTAAGACAGATTTATATCTAGACCTTGAACTGAGGTCAGGACTGAGCAAGCAAGGGGTAGTCTTCTGTTTCCAGAGGGCAAGATAAGAAAAGGTAAGGTTCAGCATAGTGGGATAATTAGAGATTGAAGAGCAATAGTTAAATCGAAGATGAACCTGAAACTGTTAAGTACTGAGGCAGATAGTCAGGAGGTGAAAGAAAGTTGTAGGAAAAAACCATCATAGGATTACAGGTATCATTTTGAGGGAAAAAAAAAACAAGGCACAAACATGAAGCAAATGCCTGATGGAGTACCAAGAGTGGAAAAGAAACAAAAAACATTAGGTAGTGCAGAAGACAGCAACTTGGATATACAAAGTCCTGAGTTCTATCATGGTGACATGACCGTGAGGAAGACAGCTTTGTCCTTTAGTGGTATCCTTAATCTATCACATTCTTATCCAGAATGTGGAACTTATTGTTTTTAACCTTATTCCAGATACTAAGAACCTCGGCAGGTTTTTACTCCATTTACTGCCCTTCTTCCTTTTAGGTACTGTTGTTGACTTTGGTTCTACATCTATTTTAAACTGCACAAGAACTGGATTTATTAGTTTTCACAGCCAACACTCACTTAAATGACAAATTTATTTCATCCTCTGTTGTTCATTTCTTCTAGCAGATTTTTCATCTGCCATCACACTCTCCTCTCCCTCAAAGTTTCCTTCCTTCTTTCCTTCTGTCTGTTTTTTATATATTTCTTAGAAAGCAGATCTGTGACTAACAGACTCCCTTGGTTTTTGTTTTCATGAAAGTGCCTTCTCATCTTTATTTTTGAAGGGTATTTTCACTGTGCTTAAATTATATTTTGAAATTTTTTTCTTTCTTATTTTTTAAAGATGGCATCCTACTGACTTCTGGATTTCATTGTTTCTGATGGACTTAGTATTGCTTCTTTTAATGAAATGTGTCTTTTTCTCCAAATGCTTTTTACTTTAGTATCTTTACTCTGACAGTTTACTCAATTCTCTGTACTGCCACAGTCAGTTTTACTATGATAAGCACTGGCGTGGATTTCTCTGTATGCAGTGTTTTGATGAGCTCAACAGAAATTAGCCAAATTGGATCACAAGGAAAAAAATACTATGAAAAATAAAGAACAGAGTGTCATGGGCAGTCAAACAAAATCTTACATATGTCTAACTGTGATACTAGAAGAATGAGAGAAAACAGGGCAAATAAAATGTTGAAGAAATCACACCTGAAATTTTACAAAATTAACAACACCAAATCCCAGGGATTTCAAGACACTCAGAAACCAAGGATCAATATAAACACCACGCACACATGCA
This sequence comes from Neotragus moschatus, assembly GCA_006410615.1. NCBI lineage: Eukaryota > Metazoa > Chordata > Mammalia > Artiodactyla > Bovidae > Neotragus > Neotragus moschatus. The sequence continues at coordinate 1,553,164 of SJYA01002871.1, forward strand.
CGCGTTTGCACACCTGCACATACACACACACACACACACACACACTGTATCTTCCATTCAAAGTGTTAAAAAACTAGGATAAAAATCAAATCTTAAAGATAACTGAAGGAAAAGAAGATATGCTTAACAGCAAGATAAGAATTATAGCAGATCTTCATACTGAAACTATGAAAGCCAGAGGAAAATGGAGCAACACATTCAAAATTGCTGAAAAAAGTCAACCTATAATTTTATACCCAGGGGAAATATATTTAGAAAAAATAAGCATGAATAAAGACTTTCATCCCTGCACATACACAAAGGTGAAAGAATTTATTGCCAGCAGACCTGTGTAACAAGAAATGTTACAGTAAGTTCTTCAGGAAGAAGGAATCTGACATCAGATAGAAATCTGTATCTTCACAAAGAAATGAAGAAGACTAAAAATAGAATAATTTAAGGTAAACATAAACAGTGCTTTCCTTAACTGTATTGGCTCCAGTAGATAGGTGACTGCTTAAAGCAAAAACAATAATAATGTAATAAGTATTTATATACAGCATATATAAAAGTCAATTATAACAAGGAACAAGATGGCGGAGGAGCAGTTGGATGTGGAGTACATCTCTGTCCACGCATACATCAGGAATACACCTTCAGACATGGAAGTGCATGCAGAACACCAGCTGAGAGCGGACAGGAGGACCTGACCAGCGGAGAAGAATACACAGAACCACATGAAACTCGGTAGGATGAAGGAACTAGGGGGAAACACAGGAGTGCTCATAGGACTGGACCTGCCCTCAGCGGGTGGGGGAACTGATCCCCACATCAGAGCAATCATCTGAGACAGAGGAGAAACATTTAAGGCTGAGACAGAAACAGCTGATCTGTGGCAGCCTAAATGGAATGAGAATCAGACAGCCCTTGCTGCAGCCATACATACCCCAGATAGGGACATAGATACCCTGGAAGGTGCAGCAGCTGGGAGCTGGAGTTTAGGGATTGTGGAGCAATCCCAGGGCGAGGGCTGCTGTTGACTGTGGAGAGACAGATTGAGGGGATGTGAGGGAGGAGATTGTGGTGGGAAATGCCTGTGGAGGAAAGCCAGGCAGCCAAGGAAGCAAGGCGATACTGCTGAGTCACGCATAGCGGGTGGAGCCATCGCCATAGCCTCTCTCCCCCTACACGTCAGCATTGGCAGCTGAACAGCAGAGAGGCTGGCCCATCCAATGCCTGACACACTGAACTACAGACCCGGACGCCACCCAGGGTGCCCCTTTAAGTGCCTGATGGGCCGATCTACAGAGTAGGAACCCAGCCAGGGGGGCTCCTCTATGTGCCTGACACACGGAGCAACAGAGAAGGGAGGCAAGGGAGCTTGCTAAGTGCCTGAACGGGCAGAGCTACAGAGAAAGAGTGGCCAAAGAGGCCTTCTGATCACCAGCTACAAAAGGATCGAAAAAAGACTCTGATAGGGCCATAACTCCTGCAGCAGAGGCAGTCCATGTCCCTGCACACTTGGCGCTGCCAGGGTCCCCGCAAGCCAAGCAGCTGTGCCACCTTCACACTCAACTCTCACTGGGGCAGAGCTGCCACAGGCAAAAAAAAGTCTTGCATCTATTCGCACAGGGTCGCTTTGGTAGTGTCCAACTCTTTGTGACCCTGTAGACTGTAGCCTGGCAGTCTTCTCTGGCAGGGAGGGGGGTTCTCGAGGCAAGAACACTGGAGCGTATTGGCCAATGCTGGTTGCCACACCCTTCTAGAGCACTATATTTCCTGATGCCCTAGCCACCAACTCCCCTGAGTACCTGGTGCTGCCAGAACCCCTGTGACCCAAGCAGCTGCACCATCTCCACACCTGACCATCACAGGGGCAAACCCAAGTCCCCCAGGGCCCAGCCTCAGGCGCAAACCCCAGTGGACAATCCACACGCAGAGGTGGAAATAAAACCACAATTGAAACCCAGGGGCAGTATGGCTAAGGAAGAAGACCCAAAACCTTCCCACCAGCTGTACAAGCTGCAGATTAAATCCCCATGATCAAGTAGGCAGACTCTGTGTCTATGAAATACATAAAAGGTCACTGAGAATTCCCACAAAAGAAAATGCACTGGTTCTGATAGCTGTGGACATTGGAGGCAAGAACACACAGGAGTAGGACCAGATTGGAATCTGAGCTGCCCCCACAGAAGGTCCACAGATCAGCACAATGTTGGAGGGCATCCTACGGAGGTAAGGTGAATTGTGACTACCAGCACGGGAAAGGACTCTGATAGCAATGACTCAAGAAAAATATTTATTATTCTTATGTTTTCACTTGTTCTGTAGATTCTTTTTGATTTTTTTTCTTTTTTTCCTTCTTTCTGTCCTCTGTTGTATTGTCAATTTTATTGGCATTATGAAATCTAATTAAGCTTTTGAGCTTTTTAATTTCTCAGTCACATTTTTTATTGTTGTTATAAACCTCTGCCTCTATGTTGGGCTTTTACAGTTCTCTGGAGTTTTCTTTTCTTTTCTCTTTTTTAATTTCTAATTTTTTTAATCTATTATTTTTTTCTACATTTATTCCTTCGTTTGCTTTTCCTACTGTTCTTTTCCCCTTGCAGTTAATCTCTAATGTATATAAATCTTCTTTATCTACCTCCATTTAACTTTGCGTATCTCTTCTTTCTTTTCTTTCTTTCTTTCCTTCCTTTCATCTCAACATATTTGCTAGTTTTATTTGCATTGCTTCATCCCCCAACTGGCACCTTGCTTTAGTTTTCCAGTTTGTGCTTTAGTTAGCTTTGTTCTGATAGATATAATTTTTGGTTTCCTTTGTTCACTGAGTCAATGTATTGTACTCTATTCTTCTTGGACTGTTTTGATTTTACTTATAAGTGTATAAGTATATGTGTATATACAGTTACATTTTTTATTATTGTTATAAACCTCTGCCTCTACGCTAGGCTTTTGCAGTTCTGTGGAGTTTTTTTCCTTTTTGCTTTCTTCTTCAGTTTTTATTTTCTCTTTTTTATAATTTTAATTAATTTTTTTAAACCTATTGGAATCTACCTGCAATACGGGAGGCCTGGGTTTGTAAGGATCCCCTGGAGAAGGGAAAAGCTACCCACTCCAGTATTCTGGCTTAGAGAATCCCAAGGGCTGTATAGTCAGTCCATGGAGTCACAAAGAGTCAAACATGACTGAATGACTTTCACTTCAAACCTATATATTTTTTATATATTAACTTTTGTTTGCTTTTCTTACTGTTCTTTCCCCCTTGCAGCTCATCTCTAATGTATATAAATCTTCTTCATCTACCTCTATTTAACTCTGCGTATCTATTCTTTCTTTCCTTTCCTTTCCTCTCAACATATTTGTTAGTTTTATTCTCATCGCTTTATTCCCCACTTGGCACCTTGCTTTAGTTTTTGTTTTCCACTTTGTGCTTTAGTTAGTAACTGGTAAATATAATTTTTTATTTCCTTTGTTTGCCAGGTCAATCTACATTACTATACTTTTGTTGGACTGTTTTGACTTTGCTCATAGATGTATATCTGTATATTCCATTATTTTGAATATTATTTTCTTGATTTTGTAACTGCCACTTGTCTGGGGTTCATCTTGGGTTTCTTGTTTTTGGATATTTGTTTTAATCTCACCTAATGCCATAACAAACCACTTGTGGAGACCAGAGATCAAGCCCTGAGCCTTTGGAGTGGGAGCACTGACTCCAAACTCTAGACTACCAGAGAACTAACCATAGGGAGTATCAAATAGTGAGAACTCACACAAAGGAAACCATCTGAATAAAAGACTTGGCATAACCCAACCACCAATAGCACCCTGTGCAGGACCCCTCATCTAAACAAGAAACAAAACAAAAATACAAACTCAATCATCAGCAGACAATATTACCTCACTCAGCCTTGCCCATCAGAAGAAAAACAGACAAACAAAAACTCACCCAATACAAACCTTACACAAACCACTGGACCAACCTTAGGAGGAGGGCAGAAACCAAAAGGAAGAAAGTATTCAACCTTGCCATCTGGGAAAACGAGATCTCAAACAGAGTAAGTTAAAAAAATAATAATAATGAAAAGGCAGGGAAATACTACACAAATGAAGGAACAAACTAGAAACACAGAAGTCCAAATAAATGAAGAGAAAATAGGCAAACTACTTGAAAAAGAATTCAGTAATGATAGTAAAGATGACCAAAAACCTTGAAAACAAAACAGAGAAACTGCAAGAATCAATTAACAAAGGCCTAGAAGAATTAAATACACTAACAACACAATTACTGAAATTAAAAATAACTCCAGAAGGAATCAACAGCAGAATATCTGAAGCAGAAGAATGAATCAGTAAGCTGAAAGACAAAATGGTGGAAATAACTTCTGAAGAACAAAATAAAGTAAAAAGAATTGAGAATAGTCTCAGAGACGTCTGGGACAATACCAAACACACCAACATTTGAATTATAAGGGTCCCAGAGAGGAAGAGAAAAAGAAAGGGTATGAGAAATTTTTTGAAGAGATTATAGTTGAAAATTTCCTCAACACGGAAAAGGAAATAGTCAATCACGTTGAAGAGGCACAGGATAAACCCAAGGAAAAACACACCAAGACACATACTAATCAAACTAACAAAGACTAAACACAAAGAAAGAATATTAAAAGCAGCAAGGGAGAAGCAACAACTAACATACAAAGGAAACCCCATATGCTTAACAGGTGATCTTTCAGCAGAAACTCTGAAGGCCAGAAGGGAATGGCAGGATATATTTAAAGTACTAAAAGGGAAAACTCTACAATCAAGAAAGAGTATTGTACAATCAAGAGTACTGTATTTGGCAAAGATACTTGTTCAAAATTGATAGAGAAATAAAAAGCTTTTCAGACAAGCAAAAGTTAAGAGAATTGAGTACCACCAAACCAGCTTTACAACAAATATTCAAGGGACTTATATAGTTGAGAAATACAAGAAATGAAAAAAGATCTACAAAATCCACCCCCAAACAATTAAGAAAATGGCAACAGGAAGATATATATCAATAATTACTTTAAATGTAAATGGATTAAATGCCCCAACCAAAAGACACAGACTGGCCAAATGGATACGAAAACAAGACCCATATATACGCTATCTAAAAGAAACCCACTTCATACCTAAACACACATACAGACTGAAAGTGAGAGTATGGAAAAATATATGCCATGCAAATGGGAAGCAAAAGAAAACTGGAGTAGCAATCCTCATATCAGACAAAACAGACCTTAAAATAAAGAATATTATAAAAGATAAGGAAGGACACTACATAATGATTAAGGGATCATTTCAAAAGGAAGACATAACCATTGTAAATATCCATGCACTCAACACAAGAGCACCTCAATACATAAGACAAACACTAACATACATAAAAGGAGAAATTGACAGTAACACAATAATAACAGGAGACTTTAACACCCCACTCACACCAATGGGCAGATCATCAAAACAGAAAGTTAATAAGGAAACACAAGTCCTAAACAATACAATAGATGAGACGGATCTCCTTGATATCTTCAGGACATTCCATCCAAATGCAGAAGAATATACCGCCTTCTCAAGTGCACATGGGACATTTCCCAGAATAGATCACATCTTGGGTCACAAATCAAGCCTCAGTAAATTTAAGAAAATTGAAATTATCAAGCATCTTCTCTGACCACACACTATGAGACTAGATATCAATTACAAGAAAATAACTGTAAGAAACACAAAAACATGGAGATTAAACAACATGTTTCTAAATAACCAATAGGTTACTGAAGAAATCAAAAGGGAAAACAAAAAATTTCTAGAAACAATGACAAGGAAAACACAACAACTCAAAACCTATGGCATGCAGCAAAAGCCGTTTTAAGAGGGAAGTTTACAGCAGTACAATCCTACTTCAAGAAACAAGAAAAACACTGAATAGACAACCTAACTTTACACCTAAACAACTGGAAAAAGAAGAACAAAAACCCCCAAAATTAATAGAAGGAAAGAAATCATAAGATCCAAGCAGAAATAAATGAGCAAGAAATGAAAACAACAATAATATAGATTAATGAAACTAAAAGCTGGTTCTTTAAGAAGATAAACAAAATTGATAAGCCTTTAGCCAGACTCATCAAGAAAAAAAGAGAAAATAATCAAACCAACAAAATTAGAAATGAAAAACAAGAGGTTACAACAGACAATGCAGAAATACAAAGGATTATGAGAAACTATTATGAACAACTATATGGCAATAAAATGGATAACCTGGAAGTAAAGGACAGATTCTTAGAAAAGTATAATCTTCCAAGACTGAACCAGGAAGAAACAGAAATTATGAACAACCCAAATTACAAGCACTGAAATTGAGGCTGTGATCAAAAATCTCCCCAAAAAAACAAAAGCCCAGGACCAGAAGGCCTCACAGGAGAATTCTATCAAACATTTAGAGTAGAGCTAATGTCTATCCTTCTAAAACAGTTTCAAAAAATTTTCAGAGGAACTGTTTTCATGGAGAAAAAAAAATTCTCCATGTGTTTCTTCCAAACTGATTCTACAAGGCCATCACTTTGATACCAAATCCATACAAAGACAACACACACAAAAAAGAAAGCTCATAAACCATAATCAAGTTGGGTTTATTCCAGGAATGCAAGTATTCTTCAATATACACCAATCAATGTAATACATCATTTTAACAAATTGAAAGATAAAAACTACATAAGAATCTCAATAGATGCAGAAAAAGCCTTTGACAAAATTCAGCACCCCTTGATGATTAAAACTCTTCAAAAAATGGGGCACAGAAGGAATCTACCTCAACATAGTAAAGGCCATATATGGTAAGCCTACAGCAAACATTATTCTCAATGATCAAAAACTGAAAGCATTGCCCCTAAGTTCAGGAACAAGACAAGAGTGTCCACTTTCACCACTGTTATTCAACATAGTTCTGGAAGTCCTAGCTACAGCAATCAGAGAAGAAAAAGAAATAAAAGGAATCCAGACTGGACAAGAAGTAAAGCTCTCACAGTTTGCAGATGACATGATACTGTACATAGAAAACCCTGAAGATAGTATCAGAAAATTACTAGAGCTAATCAGTGAACTTAGCAAAGTTGCAGGATACAAAATCAATACACAGAAATCACTAGCATTTCTATATACTAACAATGAAAAATCAGAAAGAGAAATTAAGGAATCAATCCCATTCACCACTGCAACAAAAAGAATTAAATATCTAGGAATAAACCTAAGGAAACAAAAGAACTGTACACAGAAAATTATAAAACACTGATGAAAGAAATCAAATATGACATAAACGGAGAGATAGTCCATGTTCCTGGGTAGGAAGAATCGGTACTGTGAAAACGACCGTACTACCAAAAGCAATCTACAGATTCAATGCAATCCCTATCAAATTACCAGACATTTTTCACAGAACTAGAACAAAAAATTTCACAATTCATACAGAAACACAAAAGACCCCAAACAGCCACAGAAGTCTTGGGAAAGAAGAATGGAGCTTGAGGAATCAACCTTCCTGACTTCATATAAACGAAATCTAGAATTGCACTGAAGAATTTATTTACAAGGCAACAATGGAGAAAGAGACATAGAGAATAGACTTATGGACATGGGGAGAGGGGAGGAGAGGGTGAGATGTATGGAGAGAGTAACATGGAAACTTACATTACCATATGTAAAATAGACAGCCAATGAGAATTCACTGTATGGCTCAGGAAACTCAAACAGGGGCTCTGTATCAACATAGAGGGGTGGGACAGGAAGGGAGATGGGAGGGAGGTCCAAAAGGGAGGGGATATATGTATACCTATTCATGTTGAGGTTTGACAGAAAACAACAAAATTCTGTAAAGCAATTATCCTTCAATAAAAAATAAAAAGAAAAAAAGGTAAAATTCATGACAATTTACCCTCCTACTGGAAATCTAAGAAAATTCCTATTCTTTACATCCTCACCAATACGTCATACTTTCTCTATACTTCCCTAATGATTAAAAGTTCTAAGAATTTTTTTCATGTTTATTGCCTGTTGGATATCCCCTTTTGTAAAGTGCCCGTTTTTTCTGCCTACTTATCTATAGAGTTTTTTTTTTTAAGGGGGGGTGGTCTTCTTTTTTAATTAATATATAGGTATTCCTTATGTATTCTGGATACGAGTTTTCACTTTTGTCACTGCCTGAGAGATGACAGTCAGTATAACCACAAGTACTGTGTTGTTTCCATAGTATTATAGAGATCTGAATGAGAAAGGTAAAAAAGACTTAATTATACTCCTATGTAAAGTGTTTTGCTCCTTGATACTCAGTAACAGCAACAACAAAAACCCCAAATAAAATAGAGGTAAAGGCAAATGGTAAAATCAGAACTGTTACCCTTCCTGAGATCAGGAGGTTGAAAATTTGTACAGTTTATAGGATGACTGCTAGCCAGAGAAACCTTATATCAGCTATCAGAAAGAAGGCTGCTGCTGCTAATTCACTTCAGTCGTGTCCGACTCTATGTGACCCCGTGGACGGCAGCCCACCAGGCTCCCCTGTCCCTGGGATTCTCCAGGCAGGAGTACTGGAGTGGGGTGCCATTTCCTTCTCCAATGCATGAAAGTGAAAAGTGAAAGTGAGGTCGCTCAGTCATGTCTGACCCTCAGCGACCCATGGACTGCAGCCTACCAGGCTATCCACCCGCAATAATTTGCTAGCCAGGGAAACCTTTTAGCTATCAGAAAGAAGGCTATCTACCTGTAATAATTTGTAGATACATATTTCAATAACTAGTTTTTATAACTATACTGATTAAGATGATTAAAGATGCCTGATAGAACATTAATGGCTTCTTCTATAAATCTTAATTTTTCAAGGTAATAGTTCAGATAGAACTGAACCAGCTAGCAGGTCCAAGACTAAAGATTTGGGCCCTTACTAACTTGCCAGTTCCTGCTCTATCTATTAAGTACGGCTCAAATCAAGATGGTCAAGAGAAACAGATGTGTCCATGTTGAGGGTCAAGGACAATCTCACTGAAAACACATCAAGGGTAATTAAAACAGATCATTGCAAGCAAACAACAGAGCTTCATTTAAAGTAGGTTGCTGCGCCTCATGCTTTCTTCCTAAAGAAAGGCAAGTCATCTAGTTACACTCTACCTTGGAATTCTAAATGGAATGTGTGAAATCTATCCATGATAAACAAGAAGCGAGGTCAAGATCTCACAGCATCACATCGAGGCAATATGAAAGGCTGCAATCTGGAATTTACTCACTAGCACATTAACTTCTACCTTATTTTGCTGTCATACAGGACAGGTCAGTAAGTGACTTCCTTTCTACCAAAGCACTTTAGGTCAGACAAGCTTTAGCTGCAATGGGACATCACCTTCTGAACCTAATCAAGCAGATCTGCAGTTTTCTGAGGAAACTAATGGGGGAAAAAAGACATCTTTACCAGACAATAAAGACAAGTACAGAATATCAACAATTGTACATTCAGACTGCAGTTTGTGAAGGCTAACCAGAGATGAGATTAAAAAAAAAGATAAAAAGACAGGAATATATTTTCAAAAATCATAACATTATATAGAAAATCTAGTGGAACATTTACCTAAAACTCTCTTAATTTACCACACAGACATTTAGGTCCTACAAATCCCACCCAAAATTTATAATGGAGGCTAGAGTCTTACGTTTTCTAATTCAAGTACACTATTACCTTGTTTTGAAAAAAAGAAGTATGTCATCTAACTTTGCGCTCTTAATTCTAAATTTTAGTTGGAGGTACAAGCTACAGAACAAAAGGAAAGGAAGAAACTCAGCCTGCTCCTGGGCGTGGTGGTATTTCTGGAATATTGGCTTAAGGGAGGCTTACAAGACTCTACATAACAAGGACTGAAGACATTTCCCAAACATTTTGTTAGCAAATGTGCTCTCCTAAACAGAATGACAACCTGGGGAGAACAACTCCTTGGGGAATGCTAGTTAACCAGCTTAAACCTAGGTAAAAGCAACGTCTTCCTTGTTCCTACAAGAAGTTTGCATGAATTAGAGAGAAAACAAAAGCCAGACTCAATAGCAGGAGTGGCTGTGTGCCTACCTGAGCCAGTGGCTGAGGGCTCTGTTCTGCTGAGTCAGTGTCTTCCACTCACCTCACCCTACAACACCTCTCACCCTTCTAAGATATCCAGATTGGTTTCAAAGCCTCTGCCGAGAGCATCAGCCTTTTGTACAAATATTAATATTTTATGCCTACCAAGGCAGCCAGCCGTGAAGAACAGTTTTTCTTCAAAATTTTGCTTTGATTCCTTGCTACTCTCTCAGAGCTACTGAAAGCCAGATAAGTTACACACACACCGCTGGGTTTCTCAAGCCTTAGTACATTCATTAATATTTTATAGATTTAATTCCAAGGCAGCTAAACAATATATTCTATTAAAAATGCTCTATTAGAAGAAGAGATTCCTTTAGAAGGGCAGGTTGTGGCCTAAAATATACTTACAAAAGGAAAAGTTAACCTTAAGAAAAAAAGTATCTCCACATGCTATTTAAGGTTCCTTTGTTCTTTGAGAAGGACCTTAAAGAGTCCATGGGGTTTCTGAATAAGGACTGAATGAGAATGGACTACTTGTAAACAACAAAGCATTTTTAAAGCTTGTTGAATTTATAGTTAAGAACTAATATTTAAAAAACAAGAGGCAGAGGAACATGGAAGAAAATTACTCTGATCTACACTAAATATCCCTTATCTTAAGGGACTGACAGATGTTAATATCCAGGAACACCATTTTGCCGCTGCTTATTATTCACATTCATCACTAGTGTCCATGCCCTTACAGCTTCATAGGCTCCTGAAAGTCTCTCTTCCTGGACTGGAGATTGGAGGAAATATTTATGAAATGGGGCAGGAATCCAATTCATTCCAAAAGAAAAAAGCCAGTAAATCCATTCCTTATATTATAAACACTAATCAATTTAAAAACTGAGATCTGGAATTTCATCTATAAGAAAGAAAACAAGCCATTGTGCAGGCAGGAACTAAAACTAAGTTTGCTGCCCAAAGAGAAGATCCACACTTTGAGAGTGATGTCTAAGTTTTATACTGTCCACACAAACACAGTATAAAAAGATATGATACCTATCACACATGTAGATGGGAGATGTCCATCTTGGGTGCTACACTCTAAGTCGCTTCAGTCGTGTTCGAATCTGTGCAACCCTATGGACTGCAGCCTGCCAGGCAACTCTGTCCGTGGGGTTTCCCAGGCAAGAATACTGGAGTGGGTTGCTGTGCCAACCTGCAGCAGACCTTCCCAACCCAGGGACTGAATCCATGTCTCTTACGTCTCCTGCATTCGCAGGCAGGTTCTTTACCACTAGCACCACCTGGGAATCCCCAAAGTTCATCTAGAGAGAGATCCTGCTACTGCTGCTAAGTCGTTTCAGTCGTGTCCAACTCTGTGCGACCCCATAGACTGCAGCCTACCAGGCTCTTCCGTCCACGGGATTTTCCAAGCAAGAGTATTGGAGTGGGTTGCCACTGCCTTCTCCAAAAGAGAGATTCTGAAATAATACAAAAACTACCTGTTTGCATAATGTGATGCAGAACTTCAAAGCTGAGTAAGCATACTTATATTGCTATCAAGCATTCCCAATGCCATCTGTGGGTAAGCAAAGGCCCTGATCACAGTGCTGAAACACAGTGCAAGAGAAGTTGTTCAAGGACCTGAGACTGGAGAAACAGGATTCATAAAGAAAAACTATAACAATGAGTCAAGTATAAAATGATCCAGTATAAACTGAACAGACTGAGTGTTTATAGCACAGAGATTAAAGTAGGGGGGTGTCCTTTAAGAACTGGATTTTTAAGTCAAGCTGGAAAAGGATGCAATTTATACTTTAAATTTTTCAATAGCTTTCAGTTCAGTTCAGTTCAGTCGCTCAGTTGTGTCCAACTCTTGCAACCCCATGAATCGCAGCACGCCAGGCCTCCCTGTCCATCACCATCTCCCGGAGTTCACTCAGACTCACGTCCATCGAGTCCATGATGCCATCCAGCCATCTCATCCTCGGTCGTCCCCTTCTCCTCCTGCCCCCAATCCCTCCCAGCATCAGAGTCTTTTCCAATGAGTCAACTCTTCGCAATAGCTTTAGGAAGATGTAATTCACATACAATTGTATGTAATTCAACAGTTCGAAGTACATTCCCAGAGTTGTGCAACCATCACCACAACCAATTTCAGAAATTTTCATCACCACCCAAAAGAAACCCTTGCCCATTAGCAGTGACCTTCCCACCTCACCCCACCCCCACCAGTTCTCCCCAAGCGCTCCTCCCAGGCCTAGGTAACCACCAATCTACTTTCTGTTCCTATAATTTGCCTATTCTGAACATTTCATATAAACAAAATCATACAATATATGGTCTATTATGACTGACTGCTTTCAGACTGCATTATTTTTTCAAAGTTTATCCCTTTTATAGTTATGTATCTGTACTTTTCTTTCTATGGCTGAAGAGTATTCCCTGTATGGCTGCAACTGGCTAAAAGATGAGCAAGCAAGTTCTTTGTTGGATTCATCTTCTCTTTAAAGGTTTATGTTTTTCTAGTCCTAAATACCACTAATTCGGCAGTACTAAATATTTCACATGGATTAAACAGAAAAAAAAGAATGATGAGTTCAAAAGAATTATGCAAGATTTTCATGTGTACTTTAAAAAATAATCTGACTGTAATATTAATTTCATTTCAAAAAACAAAAGAATTCAGAGACTTTTCTTTCTCATTTGATATGCCTAACATGCCACTTTTCTTCCTTGACTTCGATACTTTACCCACTTAAGGGAAAAAAATAAATCAGCACTTCTAGTTAAGAAGTGAAAGCATTGTAAGTGATTATGAAAAATGTACTGATGCGACCAAAGCAAGACCTTCACCTTTCTTAAGTGATACCCATTCCTAGAAGTATGTGGCTTGTGAATTCTTAAGAGGGGGGAAAAAATGCTTCTAAATGCTGCCATGCTTACAGCAATTTAATTAACACCCTTAAGTTAGAAAATAAAACATTTCTAAAGTAAAAGAAATAAACGGGTCCAGTATTAAAATGTACTGACCTCAACACCGAAATCTGGAAAGAACATCTCTCAGATGAGTATGTGACATATGAACATCACCAGATACACGAAGAGAGTCAAACCAACAGAGAAATAGTGAATAATATATGTGTACTTTTTACTGAGGTTAAAATTCACATAACATAGAATTAACCATTTTAAAATGAACACTTCAGTGTGGCACATTTATAAGCTGTGTGACTACCTCCTCTATTCAGGTCCAAGCCATTCTCACCAACCCATAAGGAAACTGTCACGTTAAGCGGCTGCTCCCCATTTCCCCCTCCCTGTTGCCCCTTAACCACCAGTCTGAGTTCTGGATCTATAGATCTACATAGACTGTGCATTTCATATAAATACAATGATACAATATGTGACCTTTCATGTCTGGTTTCTTTTTGTTGTTCAGTCACTAAGCTGTGTCTGATTCTTTGTGACCACATGAACTGCAGTCATAAAACACGTCAGGCTTCCCTGTCCTTCACAGTCTCCTAGAATTTGCTCAAACCATCTCATTCTCTGTTGTCCCCTTCTCCTCCTGCCTTCAATCTTTCCCAGCATCAGGGGCTTTCCCAATGAGTTGCTCTTCACATCAGGTGGCTAAAGTACTGGAGCTTCAGCATCAGTTCTTTCAGTGAATGTTTAGGGTTGACTGGTTTGATCTTCTCACAGTAGAAGGGACTCTCAAGCTACCTTCTCAAGAGCCTTCTCAAGCACCACAGTTTGAAAGCATCAATCCTTCAGCGCTCAGCCTTAATGGTAGATACAACTCTCACATCTCTTTACTTAGAACAAACGTTTTTAAAGTTAACCCATGTTTCCACATGGATCTGTACTTCATTCCTTTCTATGGCTGGATAATATTCCTCTGTACAGATGTACCACAATTTGTTTATCTATTAATCCAATGATAAGATATATGGGTAGTTTCTACATAGTGCTGCTATAAATATGAATCTACATGTACTTGTTTCAACACTTGTTTCAATTCTTTGGGCTTTACATATCTAATAAGAGAGTTGTCGGGTTGAATAATAAATACATCCTTGAAGAAAGGAATACTGAATACAATTAGTGATTTCTACAACTGGCCTTTATACTAGCCTGATTTTCTTCCTAATAATGGAGTACTTTAAACACCAATAGAAAGTATTTAAGACCAAACTGAGTAAGTAAATAGAAATAACAATTAAATTACTTGAAATCTTTTCAAAAGCTATTTTTTTAAACCTTTTATTTTGTATTGGAGTATAGCCAATTAACAATGTTGTGATAGTTTCAGGTAAATAGCAAAGGGGTTCAGCCACATATATACATGTAACCATTCTCCCCCAAAACTACAAAAGCTATTCCTGATTCATTCTCTCATTTTCCAAAATGTAATGACATTTTTCCTGTGGGTGTATGAAACTGCTCTTACATTTGGATTTCTCTCTCTTGCCAAAATGAAATATTTCCTCCTTGCCTGTGCCAAAAAGACTATAGGCAGTTTAGAGGCAGTGCAGTATGGATTTTTTTTTTTTTAGAAGAATTAGTTTTCTTTTAAAATACAAAAACTTCCATGTTGTGATTAAAACATCTAGTTGTTAGCAATTATACCTCAATCAGACCAACTAACATTCAATGATAAGGTGAGCACATTTACACACACACATACCCCAGCTCCTTGCCAGAAAGGTTTATCAAGTAAATCAGAAAGATTACATTTACACACACACACACATATATATACACACACACATCTGCTTCTCAGAAAGGTTTATCAAGTAAATCAGAAAAACTAAACCTTCCTCAATTCAGAGGGTTTGGCTAGCTCACCTAGGAAAGCCTCTTCTACCACTATAGACTTGTTGAAAGGTAATTAACCACTTTTTCCCCTTGTAAATTAGATGCTGAAAAATTTTAAAAGGATGGTAGATCTCAGCTGCAAATTTGATTTTACTTATTTGCAAAGGATACACAGGTTCTTTAAACCACCACTACCCCCACACATATCTGTGACTTCCAAGTTTATAATGGAAAACAAAAGCAAAAAAAAAAAAATGATGTTAGCAGAACTGTACTAGAATCTTGATCTCTTGGATTCCAGTCTAAGGCTATTTGTACCAAGCTGTATTGTGCTCTATAAACATCAAAAGAATGTAATCCTCAAGTCAAATATTCTGAATTAGTAAAAACTATACATTTCAACTGCCTGCTCTAAGATAAAATTCAACTAAATGGCAGAGGAAAACCACACTGGGAAAGGGCCAGAAGAATTTAGTTCTGTACCTCTTAATACTTAGAGGTGATTTGTGACCTAACCAAGTCACATTAGAATTCTCTGGGCCTATTTCTTGAGTGGGCAGGGAGGTTATAAGGATTAAATCAGAGAACTCTGTAAACTTAGCATAATGCCTGAAATACAGCGAACTCTTAATAAATGGTAGCTGTTGTTATTAAAAGAGATGCAAAAAAAAAAAAAAAATAGAACTGATCTGCTCCTGTTGCAGAGATTAGGTAGAAATAACCACATGTATAAACAGCATCTCCAGGAATATACAGAAACAGTACAAAATAGCATGGCATTATAATGACACTAAAATCATGATCAAGCTTCCTGTTGCTGAAATAAAAGGCATTTTCTTCCTAAAAACCTTTTTGACTACTTTGAACAAAAGGAAAAACATAAGCTGATGCTGATTCTGGAAAAGCAGGCTAACTTTAATGGGCATTTTCTCAAACTTTAATGGGCATTAAAATGACTTGGAGGTCTTGTTAAAACGCAGATTTAGATTTGGTAGATTTGGGGCAGGCTCTAAGATTTTACTTTTGTAACAAGCTCTAAGGTGGTGAGGATACTGCTATTGGAGATCACACTGTGAACAGCACAGGTTCACAGGATACCGTACTTAAACAACCACAAAAGCCTAACTGTGGTCTGAACACCATATACTGGATTTCCAAATCATAGGACCAGAATGGTTCTAATACCATCCCAAATCTGCTATGATACACAGATCTATGTTTAAGTGCTGATGGTTTCTTACTCACCTAAGCCAGTTTTTCTCTTCCAGAGCACACACTGCCTCAAAATGATGCTGATGCCACTCTCTCTGCCTCACAAAACAGAAGCACCTGTGGCTGAACGGGGAAGCAGGGGCTGCCCTAGGTAGCCCTTCTGAGTCAGGGATTCCAAGGTTTTAACAGCAGCCCAACTCAATTTTATCTTTAATGACTCATGCAATGGGTAAAGAGAAGAGGTATTATTTTGACTACCACTAACTGTTCACCCTTCACCTTTAGACATCCGCCCCAAGAGAAGAGATACGGTACTGCAACTTATCCAGGAAAGCAAGAAAAAAACCACACCTATACCAACAGGAAGAAAGAAGTGAGAACTTTTAATTTAAAGAACGTAGTTTTTTCCTAACCCCTCCTCCTTCTAGGTTCCACCGTACTCTTTGCAGTCAGTGCAAAGTTCTAGTCCTTGGGGGTCTAACTGAAATTTAAAACTTCTTTGGTATAATCAATGGAGAGTTAGGGAATCACTAATTTATATAAAGAAGATAAGCATTTAGCTATGAAAAGCATGGTTCATCCTTCTACCCTGCCACCTCTCTCACCTCCACCTTTTAAAAAAGGGCACAGTAGCAGACGTAATGCTCATTGGCTTTCAAAGAAAAATCATTCATCTTCTCCACATTACTTATCACTGCAGCTAGGATAATGTTTGCTCTAATCTAACAGATTTTCATTTCAAAACCAATTGTAAAGCTCAGCAGGGTGCTATATACAACTTTAATGAGAGCTTCTTACCCAAGACTCCTCCAATATATGCTTGTTCAAAATTGTTGAATTTTTACTGGTGGAGATTGTTGAATGAAGCAATGGCAAGGTTAACCAAGACACAGAGTTTAGAAAATGAAACTCACTTCCTTCTGTACCTTTTCTATGCATGTAAGTATAAACATTAATAAACGGGACCCAGCTAATGACAAGGTTTATGTTTACCTACAGAAGCCAGTATTTATGTTTACCTTGAAGCCAGCTTTATCTGACTCCTTTATGGACCCTTTGCATTGCCTTCTGTGGCTGCCTACAATTAATGCAGAACAAGGGAGCAGCCCTGTAAACCTGCTGACAGCTGTTTAATGGGAGAGGTGGAAAGTAGTGGACGTATCCTGGCAGGGTGCTTAATGGATACACAAACACCACAGTCATCAGCCTGAAGTGATTCTGGCAGAAAATTAACTTGGAGATACAAAACTCATTTGGTGAGAAGACCCACAGCAATCTGGACAACATCGGACTGTATAATGGAGAAAGGGGCAAAACAAGAAGATGTGTTTTCTAAACTCCTCTTTCTAGAAGAAGCATTAAAATTTTTTCTTTTTCACACATCACTGTGTAGCTTTCTCATTTAACACACACACTTGCAACTGCCTTCTCTGTGGACATCAAATACTAGTATATAACTACTATTTAATCAAACAGTACTATTAAATAGCATTTCACTACTATTTAATTATGCAATAGACAGAGTATGTCAGAGATTTGTTACCACCATAGTGTTGCTAAAGTTTTAGTGTTGTTTTATCAGATAACCCAGAAGATGTTTTTACCATCATCTGAATCCTATCTTTTTAATCCACCCCCCCACTACCACCCCCTTCACTGTAACAGTGGGGTCAGAGGGAGGAAGAAACTTTGTATGTACTGAATCATAAATTGTGACGCCCTCCCCTAAGAATATTACTAACATACATTATCTTCCAGTTTTCGTAACTAATTTACATATGAGACAACAGAGACTTAAGACTCATTTACCTGCCCAGTTCACAAAGCAGTAAAGTAATGGAGCTATGATTTGACTATTAATCTGCCTGAATATACACTCTATGCCATACAGGCCATCCTAGAACTAAATAACAAAGGCTATTGTTATAATAAAACCAAAATTTCTGTTTTGATATGTATGTGTGATATGTCTTCTGTTGACAAAAATATTCAAGCATAAAAAGCAAAACCAAAAAAGTAGTAAAATACAACAGGGACCTTTCATTTTAATTTCAGGTTAGGGACAGCCTTTCAATCTGACATAAAACTCAGAAGTCATAAAAGTAAAACCTGGTAACTTTAACTATATAAAAATAAAAGCTTTCTGGACTTCCCTGGCGGTTCAGTAGTTAAGGCATCGCACTTTCACTGCAGGGGCGCAGATCAGACCCCTGGTCAGGGAACTAAGATCCCACATGCCTCATGGACAAAAAAATTAAAAATAAAAACTTTCTGCATTTCAACACATACCATAAATGGTTAAAATGGCAATAACCGAGGGAAGTAACTAGCACACAGCACAGAAAAAGGACTCGTGTCCTTGATAAGGTTCCCACAAATATAAAGGAGGACAGAAAGCCTAATAAAAAATGGACAAAGGACAAACACAAATGCACAGAAATCTAAATCACTCTATATGCATATGGAGAAATTTCTACCTCAGGATATATGAATTAAAACAAAATTCAAATATTTTAAAATCTATCAGATTGGCCAAGATAAAAAAGTTTGTCCTCTCCTGCCAAAAGAGGGGACTGAACGTACTCTCAAACACCGCTAATGTGAGTATAAATGTCCTGCAACCTCTCTGGGGAGCAATTTGGCAATATTGATATTAAAAGCGCACATACCCTTTGACCTATTCTATTTCTTATAGTTCACCTTAGAAATATAATAACTTACACAAAGTGTCCAATGCACACAGGTAATGATGTGACACTGTTTTAGTAAAAAACAGGGGTATCTAAATATCCAGCAACAGAGAACTGATTAAATTTACAGTATAACTATGTGGCCATTTTAAAATAAGAAGAATCAACTTTAACACTATTTCTACTGATATGAAATGACCTCTGGAATATAAGTAATGGAAACAACAACACACAATTGATAAGAAAACCAAAATGAGTACACATACAGGTAGGCAGACTGTGTGGATGCGGAACAGCAAGAAATTTACTTTTTGTGATGGACTCTCTTGTACCTTAAAAATTTTTTGCAGAATTTGTGTATACTTTCTGTGCAAAAGTAAATTGGCACTTATGTTTTTTTAATTTAAACTATATTTTAAAAGATAGTGAAAAAAAGAAAAACATTATGAGAGAGATAAATTGTAACCATTTATGATGTGCTATAACATTTCATTTTCAGCTTTATGCAGATAGAACTGACATACAACACTGTAAGTTCAAGCTGTACATTGTGTTGGCTTGGTACATTTATAAATTGCAAAATGATTACCTCCACAGCATTAGCTAACACCTCTCTCTTGTCATATAATAACCACTGCTTTTGTGCAAGTTTGATGAGATTTTTTTAAGATCTTCTCTCTTAGCAACATTCAAGTATGTAACACAGTATTATTAGCTATAATCATCATGGTGTCCAGTAGATCTCCAGAACTTACTAATCTTATACCTGGAAGTTTGTACCCTTTGACCATATCTTCTCATTTTTCTCACTCCACAGCCCCTGGTAAGCACCACTCTAACTCTCTGTGTCTCTTGGGTTTGGTATTTTTAGATTACACAGAGGTGATATCATACACTACTTGTCTTTTTGCATCTGACTCATTTCACTTAGCAACATATAGTATTTTAATGTGCTTTGTATTTTATTTCAAAGTGCAAACAACTAAAATATTTTCTTCATTTAGTTATATGAGAAGATATTAAAAAAATATGTCAGTAGATCCCTTTTATAACAAAGATTAGAGATCAAGGCTAAAACTACCTTATAGACTGTTACACTATGTTTTAATTATTTAGGAGACAAGTTAAAGGTGACATTATCTAACTCACCTTATTTTGAAAGCCACATAAAAACATGCTAAATTCATCGTCTAGTGGGATAACTGGCTCTCCAGCTGTGATAAATCCACCAAGGACTGTAAAAGAGAGCTGACCCTAAAGAGCCTGTGAAAGCTGGGGAAGTAGGACAGGGGATAAATAATTGTAATTATTTTTCAGGAAAACTAGGAATAACACAGTTTTGAGAATAAAGGCAGACATAGGAGAACAGACCAAAACCCAAACTCCAAAATCCAAGAATGTGGACATGAATATTATTTTCTGTTGTTTAAGAAAATACTCAGTTAACACCTATTTCCGTAAAAGAAACAGCACAGATGTCAGGGGAGAAGGGGGTGCCCTGCAGGAGGGGAGTGAAATTGGGGAAAAAAAAACCAACCAAAGTAACTATTCAGAAGACAGAATGTACATCTAGAAACGTTTGGTTCTTTCTCTATAAAAGAGGGGGCCTCCCTCTTTGTGTGTGTGGGTGGGTGTGTGTATGTTAGTCGCTCAGTCATGTCTGACTCTTTGCAACCCCATGGACTGTATAGCCTGCCAGGCTTCACCGTTTGAGCTACAGGGAAGTGTATTCATTTATTTGGCTGCATCGGGACTCAGCTGTGTCATGTGGGCTCTCCAGCTATGGCACGTGGGCTCAGTAGCCCAGAGACATGTGATCTTAGTTCCCCCACCAGGGACTGAACCTGTGTTCCCTACATTTCAAGCCGGATTCTTAACCATTGGGACCCACCAGGGAAGTCCCCTATAATTTTCTGATGAGACACAAACACCATATCTTTACCCCACCCCAACACCAGCTTTTCGAGTATCAAACACAGAAATTCTAAACTTTACTATGTATTTACCATGACAGTATCGTGTACTTTGCAGTTTAGTATTTACAAAATGAAAAGACAGGCTCTGCTAAAGTGCCTTCAGAAAAAAAAAAATATGAACAGTGGTTGAGTGGAACTAAGCCGATCAGGCTTTCAGACTTTATTTTAAAAACACTGAGCTACCTCAGGAATGCATGGCTCACTGGGCACACTAATAACTAGCTTCAAATACCAGTTGAATTCATTGTGGAATGCAAAGGCGGTCCTTCTAACTGAATGCCAAACAGTCCCTGCCCAGATATCTCACAGTGTCTCTTCCTCCTGTGCGGTAGCCCAAACCTTCCTGCCTCTCTGTGAATTGAGAGCTACCCTTGGGGTTGGTGTTCCTGCAAGTGATCAATTATTGGGAAGAAGCTGGATGAGGAAGTTGATCCATTTCCCCAACATGGCTGGACTCATAAAACCATTCCCTCACTTCCCTTGGCTTCAGGTACCTGCCACACCCCCTCAACTCTAAAATTTCTTATTATGCCTATAATCCTTTTACTAGGGGGTCATTTAAGATGATATCCTCTCAGATATGACAACACTCCCACCTACCTCTCAATTTGATGAGTTTGACAGGAAGGCAAGCAACCAGGCTAGGAAAATTCAAGACTTTTTTTTTTAAAGTCTCTTCTACACTGATCCTCTATCTAGGTTACCATAAGTCTGGTTTACAAGGTTTACAATGTAGAATACAACGTTTCTAGAAGTCTCTAAAGTGAATTCTCAAAAGACAGATAACATATATTAACATTCAGTTCAGTCGCTCAGTCGTGTCCAACTCTTTGTGACGCCATGGACTGCAGCATACCACGCCTCCCTGTCCATCACCAATTCCCAGAGTTTACTCAAACTCATGTCCATTGAGTCGGTGATGCCATCCAAACATCTCATTCTCTGTTGTCACCTTTTCCTTCCACCTTCAATCTTTCCCAGCATCAGGGTCTTTTCTAGTTGAGTCAGTTCTTCGCATCAGGTGGCCAAAGTATTGGAGTTTCAGCTTCAGCACCAGACCTTCCAATGAATGTTCAGGACTGATCTCCTTTGGAATGGACTGGTTGGATCTCCTTGCTGTCCAAGGGACTCTCAAGAGTCTTCTCCAACACCACAGTTCAAAAGCTTCAATTCTTCAGCACCCAGCTTTCTTTATGGTCTAACTCTCACATCCATACATGACTACTGGAAAAACCATAGCTTTGACTAGACAAACCTTTGTTGGCAAAATATATTAACATTAATCCTATACTAAAAAAAAGAAAAAAAATCACCAAAAATATCATCTTCACACAAATTTTTTTCAGCTCATGAAACACCATTTCATCTGCTGTGCTTTTTAAATGCAGCCATATGTGTTTTTATTCATAACTCTCATTAGAGAAATCCATTAAGAATAGAGATTTCAGTCACTGACCTATTTTTAAGGAGCTTTTTCTTTTAGAAAGCAAGGCTACACAAGAGGAAAGCACAATAACAAAGTTAACCTCAGTGATCATTACAACTAAGTTTATAGGCAGAACTCAGTGTAGAAATAAAACTTTAACATGGTCTCTAGGTTTGGGCATGGATTTTGTATTTTAGAAACTCTTAATTACACCTACCATACAGAAAACAAGCAATACTGTGTATGTGACACTTTGTCTCCACATCACCATTAATCTCTACTAGAGAACTGCTCCTTGAAATCAGAATGATGTAATCTAGGGGGTTAAAGACAAAGTGCAGCAATCATACATTATGTGCTTACTATCTGTCACAAATCTTTTCTTCTTTTTCAAATCTCACAACCTACCCTTTAAAAGGTAAGTTTGACTGCTACTTCTCACATGGCCATACTGAAGCCCAAAGTCAAGACTGCTGAGTGCATAAAATGGGATTCTGATCCAGATATATTGGACTTCAAAACGTAAATTCTGAACTACTGCCTTCAAGTCTCGGGGTTACATGCAAAAAGGAGTCTGCTGTTCTATATTACTACTGATTACTGATTTTGTGGTGCCTTATAAACACACCACTCTGATGTAACTGATCATGCTTTACAAGTACGCAGAAAGTTATAGAGAATAACAAGAACTGTTTTCTAGCTTTGCCCAGTTTAACATTTCACTGTATTTGCTTCAGAGACTTTAAAAAGAAAGAAAACATTGTAGGTTGAAAGTGAAGGTCTGATGTTACTCCTTCTCCACTTTCATTTCCTTTTTTTTTTCCCAGAAGTAACCACTTTCAGAAATTTGGTTCACAACTTGCTTTTCCAAGGCATGTTTTTATACTATTTATACAAACAAATATCCATTTAAATGCATGATTTTTGCATGTTTTTAAACTTTATGTAATGGTGACATATATGCGTGTGTGTATGTGTCACTCAGAAATTTTCTACTCAGCTATTTTTTTGAGACCTATTCAACTGACAGCTACATAGTGTTCCACAGTGTGAACAAACCACAATTAATGTATTCATCTGATGCTGGACCGTTAGCTTGTACCAATTTTTCTGCTAATACAAACACTTGTTGTACCTTCTCCTTTGTACAAGCATTACACAGTGTATCCAGGGTATAGACATAGAAGTAGAATTGCCAGGCCAAAGAGTATGTTGCCTTTACCAAATACTGTCAGTCTGCTCATGAAAGGGCTATAACCTCACATCCTTGCCAACACTTCATATTGCTAGACTTTTAAATTTCTGCCAATAAGAATGTGTGAAATTATCTCATTACCATTTTAATCTCATTATTAATGAGACTGAGCATGTTTGCATAATTACTAGCCACATTTTTTTCAAAAAAAGAAACAGCAGACAGTTAACTAAGCATCAAGGGCAAAGATGCAATGTAAGGGGGATATAACATAAAAGTAGATATTCAATATTGAATTCTAGATAACAAACAGAAACAGTTTTACAAACATACACACGAAATGCACACACACACACACACACACACACACACACACACACTCCCCTTTCCCTGAGGCTTTAAAAAATGTTTTCATCTGTCAGTCTTGTACTTATAAAAAGCAAAAGGCTAAATCAAATAGTCAAAGGTATTTTCCAATTAAAAATGTAATCCAAAATAAAGTCAAAGCCTTTTACAGGAAAATCATACACCTCCATGTGTGAATGAATGAATGAATCAACAACACGGCAACTG
Source organism: Neotragus moschatus (assembly GCA_006410615.1). Lineage (NCBI taxonomy): Eukaryota > Metazoa > Chordata > Mammalia > Artiodactyla > Bovidae > Neotragus > Neotragus moschatus. The sequence continues at coordinate 1,577,144 of SJYA01002871.1, forward strand.
GCAAACTGGTTTGTGTTTAGAAAACCTAAAAAATTGTTTTCTGAATTTGAAGAACTGTACTTGTATCACCTTTAGGCACCCTTAGAATAACAGTATTTTGTGCCAAAAGAGACGAAAAGCAGCGAGTTGATGCTTAACTAAATAGGACCTTCCAGGGCGCAGGGACCGCCCTCTAGAAAAAGGGCTTCAGGAGGAAGAGCATTTCAGGTAAACGACAATGTGAGTAACATGAGGTGACTGAAGCTAAGAGGCATTCTACCATCTGTGCTTTTGAAATTAAAAACAAAAATCTTTCAATAGTTTACCAATTAAAGATCAAAATTAAGACTTTTTTTTTTANCACACACACACACACACACACACACACACACACACTCTCCCCTTTCCCTGAGGCTTTAAAAAATGTTTTCATCTGTCAGTCTTGTACTTATAAAAAGCAAAAGGCTAAATCAAATAGTCAAAGGTATTTTCCAATTAAAAATGTAATCCAAAATAAAGTCAAAGCCTTTTACAGGAAAATCATACACCTCCATGTGTGAATGAATGAATGAATCAACAACACGGCAACTGGCAAACTGGTTTGTGTTTAGAAAACCTAAAAAATTGTTTTCTGAATTTGAAGAACTGTACTTGTATCACCTTTAGGCACCCTTAGAATAACAGTATTTTGTGCCAAAAGAGACGAAAAGCAGCGAGTTGATGCTTAACTAAATAGGACCTTCCAGGGCGCAGGGACCGCCCTCTAGAAAAAGGGCTTCAGGAGGAAGAGCATTTCAGGTAAACGACAATGTGAGTAACATGAGGTGACTGAAGCTAAGAGGCATTCTACCATCTGTGCTTTTGAAATTAAAAACAAAAATCTTTCAATAGTTTACCAATTAAAGATCAAAATTAAGACTTTTTTTTTTTACCAAATTTTTCAACAAAACATTTAAATAGTTTTTATAAACTTTTACAGAAAACATGTAAGACTAATACAAAAAACTCCCATACACCTTTTACAAGACTCAACAATGGTTTACATTTTGCCCAATTTGCCTTATCATTCATTTTCCTCTGAATATTTTTGGAACAATATGTGCATAAATTGAAAAAATAAACAAAATACAAAAACAAAATCCTCTTTTAGCAGTAAATATCTGGATATTAGGACCTATAAATACTTAAGCAGCCAAAACACCTTGCACCTGACTCAGGAAAAGATTTTTCCTATAAAAAGTGATGGTTTAAATGGCATGAGTTTAACTTCACCTATGCACTACAGGTTAAAAAGGGCAGTGTTTCATAAATCCTATGCCTGCTCCCATCCTAAACACTTTTACTTATTAACTGGTATGGGGGAGTGACTTAGGCACTGGGATTGTTAAAACTCCCTGGAGATTTTAAATGTGCATCAAAGTTCTGAAATCAGTTTTACAGATTGGGTATCTACACACTATTTGAAATACTAGTTCCAGGAAAATACATTACAGTTCCAAGAAACTGGTGAAATAAACAAGGAAAATATAATCAAATTTCAAAGGGAGGCAGGCAGATGGTTTTAGGCAAATACTTCTAATTGTGTACTTTGTGTTGTTCTGGAGCTGCAGGATGCAAAAAGGCACACCAAAGAAAACAGGCAACACACATGATAAAGACAGAAGGCAGTAAGCACAACACTAAAAGCATTTTAAGACTAACAGGAACACAGGCCCTATTTACTTCAAAAGTTCACAGGCACGGTCACTGGCCCAGAAAGAAAGTGATATCTGAGATGGTCATTAAAGGCTGAAGAGGAGTTTACCGAGAAGACTGAAGTAGAAGTGGAATAACATTTTTGGAAACAGAATCAGCAAGAACTCTGTGCCACAGAAATGTTAGCAAATGATCAATGTTCCATTAAAACCCCAGAGGAGGTTGAGAATCCTGTACCTAGGAATCAAGGCAACTCAAATCTGTATTTTAAGGATTAGGGATGATGTATTTAATAATGCCTGGCACCAAGAAGTGATCAGTAAGGAGTTTTCTTGTCCCTGCACCTCCTTTTTTATTTCTCTGGTCTGAAACACAAAGTTAACTGCATTTTAACTAAAATTTCTGTATTTTAACAGAAAATACAGGAAGTATAATTATGAAAATAAAGCCATCCATAATCATACTACCCAGACTACCAATGTCATTTCAAGTAACTCCTTACTAAACTTGTTCATCGACCCAGATATTTTACTCTTCAATACGGAAAAGAATTCTACAAAAAAACAGCAAGCCCCTCAGCCATCATCCTTTCTGGTGAACACTAACAGAGGATCAGTTAAACTGCAGTATGGCCACAGCAGCCACTAGAGGGTGGCCAAGGCTGATGCATCCCTCACCCTCCCCTACTTTCTCAAAGGCCTTTAGTTGACATTCAGGTTAAGATTTCTGGACCCTATCACCTCATTACATAAAGATTAAAAAGTCGCTTCAAACAGAAAGAAGAGACTCCCTCAGGGCAATCAACAGTTGGGATATCAAATTTGGCTGCTCAGATATTTGACCAAATGCCTCCCCAACTTCTTGGGAACAAGATACATTTTCTCCAGCAGGGATGAGAGTGTTGGCATCACCCAGCATGCAGCAGCGTTCCACCACTGCCTCTCCCAGCCCCACCCGTACTTAAAATGCCTTGTCAGGCTGAAAACCTTAATTCTGAACACTTCTACGGAATTTCCCTCAAAGTCAAAACTCAGATGTCAAAACTGGGTATATCCATCTCTTTTTAAATTCTCATATTCCTGTTTTACCAAGAAAAAAAAAGAATGATATTTATGAAATACAGCTAGGTATCCTTTAGTTACCTGAGCAAATGGCGAAAATCATTCTGAAGACTTACATACTGTTTTATTTCTCCAGAATCCTAATTGATAAAGTACACTCACAAGGAATTACAGTATTTGATTATATTTTAAACATAACAGATTTCTAGACAACCAGAAAATTAATTAATATAAAATAACTGTGCTGCTGATTGTGAAGAATCAGTTTATACTCTGTGAACATAAAGATTACAAAGCAAAATGGTAACAGAATCTGGAGAAAAAAAAAATACGCAAAACGTCTTTCTGTTTGGTGCTTTAAACACAAGCACCACAAGGTACATATCTACCTCCTTTAAAAACAAACTCTGCTGCTGCTGCTAAGTCGTTTCAGTCACGTCCAACTCTGTGCGACCCCACAGACGGCACCCCACCAGGCTCCCCCGTTCCTGGGATTCTCCAGGCAAGAACACTGGAGTGGGTTGCCATTTCCTTCTCCAATGCAGGAAAGTGAAAAGTGAAAGTGAGGTCACTCAGTCATATCCAACTCTCCGCGACCCCATGGACTGCAGCCTACCAGACTCCCCCATCCATGGGATTCTCCAGGCAAGAGTACTGGAGTGGGGTGCCATTGCCTTCTCCAAAAAAAAAACTCTGGGGAAATGCAAATTAAAACCATAGTGAGATATCACCACACACTCACTGGAATGGCTAAAATTTGAAATGATTGACAATACCAAGGGTTGACATGTAGAGAAACTTGAACAGTCATACATTTTACCACTTCCTTACACAGTTATCATACACTTGCTATATTTCACCATACATACAGAATAAAAAGGCAGAGACATCATTTTGCCAACAAAGGTCTGTCTATGGTTTTTCTAGTAGTCATGTACAGATATGTGAGAGTTCGACCACAGGAAAGCTGAGTGCCAAAGAACCGATGCTTTTGAACTGTGGTATTGGACAAGACTCTTGAGAGTCCCTTAGACTGCAAGGAGATCCAACCAGTCCATCCTAAAGGAAATCAGTCCTGAATATTCATTGGAAGGACTGATGCTGAAGCTGAAACTCCAGTACTTTGGCCACCTGAAGCGAAGAGCTAACTCATTGGAAAAGACCCTGATGCTGGGAAAGACAGACAGCAGGAGGAGAAGGGGACGACAGAGGATGAGATGGTTGGATGGCATCACCAATTCAATGGACTTGAGTTTGAGCAGGCTCTGGGAGATGATGAAGGACAGGGAAGCCTGGCGTGCTGTGGTCCATGGCGTTGCAAAGAGTCAGACACGACTAAGCGACTGAACATACAAACAATCCACTCATTCCATCTCTTGGGCCTGCCCAGCAGCACAGCATGAGAAACACCAACATGATCTGGCTTCTATATCCTTACCCCTACTAGACTCACACTTTTTTTGAGTTGCTAAAAGGTGTTTGAGAAGTCTGCAACTATTGTACAAAATATGCAGTTAAGGATCCATATTAAGTATGATCAAATCAACACAGATTACAGGTACTGAATTTCTTTTGAGGGAGATGAAAATATCCTAAAATTAGATTGTGGTGATGGCTGCATAACTCTCATAAATATACTAAACACGACTGAATTGTAAACTTTAAATGGGTGAATTTTATGGCATGTGAATTTTATCTCAATAAAGTAATTTTTTTTAATCAACACAGTTTATCATGTTAGTTTAGAAATCCAACACTGGAAACAGAAAATTCTTACTGCAGCATGAAGGAATGGGTTGATGATGGGAAACAGACAGTGTCAGAGGGGGAGTGTCAGCATCCCCTGGGAGAGGAACATGGATGGGCAGAGAGGAAAGCATATGCAGCCGCTCGGCGCTGGGAGAGTGAGCCTCAGGAAGGAAAGCTGAAAGATGCCTAAAGGCACTCAGGGCTGGCCCTGAACATCTGTCACCCTTAACAGAAACTTGTTGTTTTTCTACAAACAGTAATGTTGGGTTTGTTGTGTGTGTTTTTTTTCCTCCTCTCCTTTTCAAATTCATGATTATCAAGCTTTTTAAAATCATCTACCAAAGTATCTTATCTAATTTACTTCTTCACTTTTACAACCACCCTAAAAAATCAGATGGATAATCACAGAATATTGAGACCTTCTAAGTTAAATAACACATTGCCTATTTTCCTATTTCTACATTAAGAGGAAATTTATGCACAGAAAAAGTGACTTACCCAAGGTTATCAAGCTAAAATTGAGAAAAAACAGACTTCTAATCCAATGCTGATTTTATATACCAGCATGCCTCACCTAGGTTAGAAGTGCACAAAGAGTCAGGACTTCCCCAGGGGTCCAGTGGCTAAGATTCCCTGTTCTCAGTGTAGGAGGCCCAGGTTTGTTCCCTGGTCTGGGAACTAGATCCTACATGCTGCAACAAAGAGCCTGTGTGCCACAACTAAGACCCTGAGCAGCCAAATAAACAAACAAACATTTTTTTTAAAATAAGAAGTTCACAGAGGGTATAACTGTTTCTTAAAAATCATATAATGGTGTTCCTATATATAAAATTCCAAAATCCAGGGATCAAACCCAGGTCTCCCACATTACAGGCGGATTCTTTACCAGCTGAGCCACAAGGGTAGCCCAAGAATACTGGAGTAGGTAGCCTATCCCTTCTCCAGAGGAGCTCTCCGACCCAGGAATCGAACCGGGGTCTCTTGCATTGCCAGAGAAGGCAATGGCACCCCACTCCAGTACTCTTGCCTGGAAAATCCTATGGACAGAGGAGCCTGGCGGGCTGCAGTCCATGGGGTTGCTAAGAGTCAGACATGACTGAGTGACTTCACTTTCACGCATTGGAGAAGGAAATGGTAACCCACTCCAGTGTTCTTGCCTGGAGAATCCCAGGGATGAGGGAGCCTGGTGGGCTGCCATCTATGGAGTCGCAGAGTCAGACACAACTGAAGTAACTTAGCAGCAGCAGCAGCTCCTGCACTGCAGGTGGATTCTTTACCAACTAAGCTACCAAAGAACTATAAAAGAGCTGAGTACAATCACGTGGTGGTGGTTTAATTGCTAAGTCACGTCCAACTCTTACAACCCCCATGAACTGTAGCCCACCAGGCTACTCTGTCCATGGGACTTTCCAGGCAAGAATATTAGAGTAGGTCGCCATTTCCTTCTCCAGAGTATCTTTCCAACCCAGGGACTGAACCTGAGTCTCCTGCATTGCAGGCAGATTCTCTACCCACTGAGCCACCAAGGAGACCCTAAATACAATCAGAGGTACACCCAATACCGTCACACATACTCATTCAACTGGTAAAGAAAGGCTCCACTATCCAGTTGCAGATTTTAGCAGAATGGAGCAATGGAGCTGTTCATATTCTTTTCAGAGTTCTGAGACAATCACAAACTATTAGATATGTGAAGCATAGCCCTGTGGGAGTATCTATCTTCAAATGTGACCTTGCAATTAAGCATTCAACGGTACCTTTCATATTCCACATACAAAGTATTTAAAGAAAAGTTCAGCTAAATTAACAAACTAAAACAGAAAAGTTAGAGCTTTTCACAATCTGTCATTACTACATTCCCACTGAAGCTCCAACAAAGGCTTGAAAAGACTAACAGCTGCAGATGAAAGTGAAAGGCATACCACTGAACCTGAATTAATCTAATCAAATGATGCTATCATATATGAACTTTAAAAATCCTGTACTGAGGCTTCAGGCTCCAAGGCAGCCTGTATCCCTCTGATGAGTTATCTGACAGAAATGAAACAGAGTATACATTTCTTCTCCACACATTCTTCTCAATATTCTTATTTCATCAGGCAGATAAAAAATAAATGAGAAGATATAAACTTTCAATTTTAAAGAAGGTAATATTAACTGTAACCTATCGTTATTCTGGTGACTAATTACAGTTCCCAACTTAAAAGTCAGTGGTAACTACCATTTGTAACATCTGCTCCCTTAAAATGTGTCCACATCAAAGCAAAGAGAGGTCTCTAACAGGGATGCAAATACAGTTGGAAAGAGAAGACCTAATCTGGCCCAGAAATTTCCTGGGGAATCCTCTCCAAAAGTAGCTAAACCAAATCTACTTCCAAAACAAAATCTGGATGGTGGCTACACATTATTGGTTATGGCAGGGTGTCATAAAGAGTTCAGAATATAGCCTTGGCAGGCTCTTGCAAACTAACGGATGTATGAGAGCAAACAAATGGCAGGCTCTTCCACTAACATGTGGAAGATGTACTTATCTCTTCAGATATAACCATTTCCTGATATTTACTCTGAAGACTGAAGGATGGGAAATAAACACTGACTTTTACAACCTGACTTTCAGCAGTGTTCTGGAAGTTACTTGCTGCTGAGGGAGAAAAAACAAGAAACCCACCTCCAAATGTGTAGGGTATGAGTGGGAAGTAAGGCCAAAAGCATTTATCCTTTGTCAAAACGCCATCCAAATCTCCTATTTTCTCCCTTTCCACACAATATTGTCTGGCATCAGAATCACATACACAAGAATTTTTTTCTCTAAAATTTTATTTTTTTATTTGATTAGTAATATATATGTATATATTATTCAACTACTACTTCCCTGGTGGCTCAGATGATAAATCTTCTGCCTACAATGCAGGAGACCCAGGTTCAATCCCTGGGTTGGGAAGATCTCCTGGAGAAGGAAATGGCAACCATTCCAGTACTCTTGCCTGGAAAATCCCATGGATGGAGGAACCTGGTAGGCTGCAGTCCATGGGATCACAAAGAGTCAGACACAACTGTGTAACTTCACTTTCATTTTCTTTCTTATATGTATAGGGTTCAATATTCAAAAGACACAAAGAGGTTTAATGACTCCTTTCTGCCCAGATATTCCAGTCATTCAGTTCCTCCAAAGAAAGCAATTCAGGTACTTACTATTTACTAATAACAGATATAATTGAACCAATTCTAGTAGAGGAATAAAGGAGCCAACCTTGGAACAACACTGCTTGCAGGGAGGATCCTAAAGGGAATTCTTAATTACAGGGGACCTCTGAGCCTTGTACACAGCATTAAAAAAAAAAAAAAAAAAAAGATTATGTATTTAAATAGCTATTACTAGAAATTCCATTTGATTCTCACAGATCATATCACACTCAACACTAAGCCTATGCCCTTCAGAAGAACTGAATTTATTTTTTTTCTTTATTGTGTAAATACTATACAAACTCCTCAAAAAGTTTAGTACTGTCCTCAAGAAGATTAAATTTAAGGTTAACAGTAAAATTATCTGTGGAATAGATAGGGAGAAGGAAAACAAAAGATAGACGGTAAAACAAGGAGGCAGGCAGGATCTCCTGGTGGCTGGCTACACATGTCCAAACAGAGTGGAATCCTCATATTCAAAATATTTACTATAAACAGAGCCCTGAAACTGGCTGGGCTAGAGGGGCACATGGTGAAGTAGATGACTTCTAATCCTAGCTCTGGAACACTTGTTAATAAGATGAGGCAAAGGCTATGTGAAAACTACCTAATTTAAAAACTCTAGCTTGTAGAAAGATCCCCTCAATGAATATCTAACCCTGCTATGCATGTGAATCATCTGTGGATATTGTCAAAATGCAGATTAAGAATCTGCATTTCCAGCAGCTCTCCAGTGATGCTAACATAGATTGTCCCTGGATTATACTTGGTGTATCAAAAGTTCCTGAATCATTCCTTCAAGAATTCAAGGTATCTATTCCACAATCTTATGAGAATTTTATTTGTGAATAATTCAATATGGCAATGTATACCACCCACCTCTGTGAGTACCTACTGAAACTGATTTCGGTTGCTTTCTCAGTTGTGTTCAAATTTTCTATAAGCCTCTCTAGTTGTTGAACCTAAAAATACTATTCTGCAGCAGTGCTTCCCATTTGGCAAGAACTTAGAGCTGTTACAGGCTAACATCATAATTTCAAATTTTAAACTGTTACACTATAGTTCAAGTTAATTATGACCACTTGATTAGTAGTAATTCCTAAATCCTGGGCCATGGACCTGGTGATGAACTTTTTCACAGCTGAATAAGAGTAAGGACACAGTTTTTCAGAAGCTGCATCATTATCTATTATGTTTGTTATACTTTAAGCCAACTCTATGTTGGTGATTTCTTCTTAAATGTCCAACTAAATAAAATAAAAGTTGGCAATCCTATGTTGATCGCTTCAGGTTGTGACTTTATTTACTAATGAAACAGTGCTGGCTCTCGCAGGGGAGTCTAAATTTGCGGTGGAGGTGTGGACAGTGGGTTAAGATATTATACACACTAGGTGGGGCAATTCCTACAGTCCTTGGAAGTTTGACAGCCTAAGATTTCATGGAATCTACACCTTTTGTTCCTCTCTCCTCTGTACAACCCAGAGCTGACAAAACTATCAGTTTAAAAAAAAAAACAGCTCACCCTGTGCTCTGCAGGCTGAGCTCACGTCAGTGTCAGGCAGAAGTCTGTTGTCTCCTGAGGAGAAGCATGTGGCTGAATCTGGTACCCTGTGCTATTTGTAAAGAAGCTATGTTTTAGATAGGTGCAAGGTTACTTTGCATTAAAATACATTGCAGACTTCCGGAAGAAAGCCAAATGTATATTTAATTTGTAAAGGACAGCCTCTTAACTAGGCAAATTTCACAAGTTCTTTATAAAAAATAAACAATTAGAATTATTTAGTGTGAAGTAAAAATTAGTGTGAAATTTCTCACCATCCCACATTCTATTACATTAAATGCAGAGACACACAACAGCTAGTCAATTTAACTTGCATCTTCCATTATTAAATATTACCTCAGGGCCATTAAACTCACTCTCTCCTCCTCAAGTCCTTCCCATACAAAAGGTTACATATAATTATATACTGTGTGTCAAACTGGGAAGATGACCACGATCTTCTCTGAGGTATGATGCAAGTTGAACTGCCATTACAGGAAAACTGAAGCAAAAGTAACCTGTATTATGTATCTTCAATATAAGCCTCAAAACTATACTGGGCAGGGGGGAAGTGCTGAAGTAGCTGGCTCTGACTTCCAAAACTGTTCACTTGGCACACCACAAGACTATTCTGGGTCAATGATCTGATTACCTAATAACTTTTTAAAGGGATTTCAAAGAACCAGAATTATAGGCTTAATAAATCTGCCAAACCTCCATGTGCCCATGTCCCTGAATTGTACATTCAGTTTAGTAGTACAGATTGATAACACCCAAGTAGTCCACCGCATACATAACAAAGAACTATAAACCTACAGTAATATTCTGAATCCCATCCTGCTCTAGGAACCTGATCAAATTTAAGATGTTTCAGCTATAATATTCTCCTCTTGGCAAGTTGCACGTTATTAACTATGCAGAATGTAATAACTGTATAGTAATTAAAAAGATTTTTTAAAAATCCATCATTGTAGAAAAATGATTATTTGATTTAATGTGTTCAAATTCTTGTGTAACACTGTATAAATGGAAAGCTACTTGTCAAATCTAGCAAAGGAAACAAAATTACTGATTGTAATGGTGTTTTGAGAAAGTTTCTGTCAACACTATTTTCTACTTCTTACAATAAATAATTCTACTATATAAGCTGAAAATATACATGATCATGACTTACTTAGAATCAAGTTTAAAAACTCACAGTTCTTATTCCATTCTTTACATAACCACTAAATGGTCCCAGCCTTAACAAACCTCCCTCATCAGAGGGAGGATCAGATTTAATCAAACTGGTGCTTGCCTGTTACAACCTAGAATCAGCAGTAGCCACCTTGTCCAGAGCTCCACTTTCCACAGTTCCAGTTACCTGTGGTCAACCCCAGTCTGCATATATACTATATGCAAAATCCCAGAAAGAAACAATTTCTAAGTTTTAAGCTACACACCATTCCAAGTAGCGTGATGAAATTTCATTCTGTCCAGCATACCCCGACTTGGGTTGCTCTGTCAGTAAACAATCTGTCTGCAATGCAGGAGACCTGGGTCCCATCTCTGGTTCAGGAGGATTCCCTGGAGAAGGAAATGGCAATCCACTCCAGTGATTCCTGCCTGGGAAATCCCATGGATAGAACCTGGCAGGCTAGAGTCCATGGGTTCGCAAAACATGACTGAGTGACTAAATCACCAACCAACCACCAGTCCCTTAGTTTAGGAGAAAACAGTATTTGTATGGTTCAGTACTATCTGCAATTTGAGGTATCTGCTGGGGGTCTTAGAATATATTCCCTGCAGATAAGGGGAGACTACTGTACACTTTGACTTCAGTTACTTAGTTATAATTATCCTTCCAGAAATCCATCTTAAATATTTTGGTCTAAAAAGGAAATAAGGGTAACCCTTCTTTCCTCCTTTTTCTCCTCCTTTCTATATATCTTCTGCCCTCCCTCCTTCCCTCCCTCCCTCTCTCCTCCTCTCTTTTAAGAGAAACACCATGAGAAGTATGTAACTAAATCTGAGTCTAAGGGGAAAAAATATAGTCAGTAGGGTATGCAGTCCTGAATCTGCAACTTACTAGTTATGTGAGACAGACCTCAGTTTCATTAATTCTGAAAAGTATATGAAAACTCGTTCCATAAATAATTTTTAGTGAAAAATGTCCCTGTTCAATCAGCAAATGCACTTGTGACAGTACTGTGGCCATGAATTCTTTAAATATCATTTTCAAAATGTTTTAATGTATATCTTATCATTTTTTCTCACAAGAATTCTGTGATAAAGATGGAATAAGTAGCATTATCATTGCAAAAAATAAGTAAGCTGTCTCTGAGAGTGGTTAAATGATTTGCCCAAGAGCCCAAAACTGAAGGACAGAAACTTGTCAACCTTGTTTAAGAATCTCTTCTACTAAACTGCATGATTCTGATCTAGAAAAGCTAGGTGCTATTAAAAGTTTATTTTTGGCAATGAACATTAGTTCTTATCGGCAATGCAACAGTACATACATACCTATACTCATTTTATATGTTGGCACTAAAAAGAAATTAAGGTTTGATTGCAAGGAATTATCCTTAGAAACCATCTATCAATGTCTTTATCTTCTGGTAAAGATATTAAATCCTATCTTTGATACTTCAGTGCTCTTTTACAAAAAATGTGTAGACAGATCTGTCCAGTGAGACTAGATATATGGAATATGTCCATAACAGAGCCCAAAATAAAACTATCCTACATGGAGTTGCAGAGTACTGAAACAGCACTAAAGAAATATTATCAGATTCTCTGCAAATGTGCTGAGCAGGCTCTCATTTTCAATCTTGCTCTTAAAAACACGTCAAAGCACTGCTCTTTCAGAAGCTGATTATCTCCTTGAAGATTGTCCATCTCTTCTTGTTACAGGTTGAGCATTTCACTATCCACATATACTTCCACCAATTTTGTCATGCCAAGAAAATCACCCACTTTCAGCTAAAAGGGATCTTAATGACTTTCCAGTTCAAGTCTTGCTGATTACTGAACGAACCCCCAAAGAACTGTCACTCTGGTTTTCACTTTGGTATTCCTTTACCACATGCTGTTGACCTTTGGACATCTAGACATTTAATGAAAGGGATGAAAAATTTAAATGGTTAAAGTTTGAAAATATCTCTGGGCCTCATTTTTCCACACCATTTGTACTCTACAATAACATGTGTTGGGCTAAAAAATCAAGTTTGAAGGTTATAAATTTATATGTTACACACTCAATTATCAAAAATTCAGGAGTTACAGAATCAAAGGCACAAATGAAAAAATTTGTTGAACAGATTTGGTTTGTCTTTACAATAGTACACTCACTGCCTTTTTCAGGACACTGTTCTAAAGTGGAAGAAAAGAAGGACAGACAGGAGGAGGAATGGGGGAGGGGGAGGGAAGGGAACCCCACAGAAAAAGAATACCCGTCACATCTTCAAGGTGGACAATACAGTAATGCTGAGAGCTAATGTCTTGAAAAGGATTCTTCCTTTGTCAAAATTCTACTAAATGTGTACTATCAGATATCAACTTCATAACAAAAGTTTTCTATAATCACAAAATTCCAAACTGAATATATCCGAGTTCTAGAACATTAATTTGAAGCCCCTACCATAGTCTCTCATTTTCTAAACCCAACACCATGCGAACAAAGTTTTTAAAATACAGTACACAAAATTTCTTCTGAGAACAAACACTGTTCAACTAGAAAGATGGCCCCAGGAAACTGAATGACAGGCTTTGGTCATCCTTTGGTCTGATATGAAATACAACAAAATTAAATAGGAAAGCTGACAGGAAGAAAAAGTGAGTTGACATTCAATATTAGAACCCTAAAGAAAAATAAATTATAGAGTGTTTTCATTCAGAACACAGAAGATGATAGAGAACTACAGAATAAACGGTGACTGAGGGGTGTCCAAAGGCAGAAGGTTTTTTAACATTACAAGTTCATTCACTTGAATCTCATTAATTTTCATTTATAAGCAATTATTGTGTAATTTTTAATAATTATAAATTAAGTTGAAATACATAATCTAATTCAGAACTACACTCTAGGCTTCCTGTGGGTATCATCTCTGTACTCATAATGTCTTCAGAGAGATTGTCAACTGTTTATTATTGAACCATACNTTCTAACTGTTGCTTCCTGACCTGCATATAGGTTTCTCAAAAGGCAGGTCAGGTGGTCTGGTATTCCCAAGGGTATATGCTATCAATATGCATTATCACTGTTGGTATTAATTTTCATCACCTGGCTGAGGTGGTGTTTGTCAGGTAAAGTTAACTCTTTTTCCTTACCTTCCTATACGGCGTTCTTTGGGGAAAAGTGACTGCTACAGCCCACATTTAAGGGGTGGAGACTTGGGCTCCCCCTTCTTGTGGGAGACAATCTAGAACTCTTTTTGCAGAGATTTTTGCACATTGCAAACAATCTGGAATTCTTTTTGCACAGCAAGTGGGTCTCACGCTTTTATTTATTTAATCAATCACTAATTATATCAGTATGGACTCATGGACATTTATCATATATGGTATAATCCACTACTTCTTTATTTACCTTATTGCTCCGACTGTTTCAGTTCTGACTACTGGGAGCTGACAATGGAAACATTGGTTCCAACATCCCTTTGACATACTCCCATCATGCTCCCAAAGGTTTTTTAGACACTTCCTTTACTTTCTGACATTACAATATGATCCCCGCTCATCTTGTACATTTTTGGTCCTAAGACTGGCTGTTTCTCCAAGAACCCTGTTTCTGTTTGTTGAAGAATGGTATTAAAAACCAAGATTTGAGTGCTAGGTATGCTCATTGCTAATGGGATGTCATTGCTTTTAAGTCCTGTCAGCTGACAGAGCAAGGAAAATATATATGTAAACTAACACCCACTCCAGTACTCTTGCCTGGAAAATCCCATGGATGGAGGAGCATGGTGGGCTGCAGTCCACAGGGTCGCGAAGAGTCGGACACAGCTAAGCGACTTCACTTTCACTTTTCACTTTCATGCATTGGAGAAGGAAATGGCAACCCACTCCAGTGCTCTTGCCTGGAGAATCCCAGGGACGGGGGAGCCTGGTGGGCTGCCGTCTATGGGGTCGCACAGAGTCGGACACGACTGAAGCTACTTAGCAGCAGCAGTAGCAGCAACCAGTGTGTACACATATTTATAAATATTTCTGTAGGCAACTCATTTACATCTATAATAAGCTAAACATAAATTCTTGCTGATGTTTCCAACTCTAGTCTATTACCACACAGACCATTTCTTTCTATTACTGAATATTCCATTGAATGGATGTACCTCAGTTTGTCTATCCATTCATTTATTGAAGGACATCCTGGTTAATTCCAGGTTTTAAAGGTCATTATGAAGCTACTAAACACACTCATTTTTGCAGGCTTTTGTGTGGTTTTAAGTTTTCTAAGGGGGCTCCAGTACATAAGTTAACATCATCTCTTCCCAATCTTCCAGTTTTGTTAACCATCCACTGAAGTCATCAAAATCTCTTCCCACCAACGCTGTGCATCTGCCCAAGCACCCTCAAGTTATCTAGTACAATTTTCACCACATATCTGCTAACCACTCTTTCCAAAACTCACTCATGAATTTAATTCACTTGAATGGCCTATTATGTGCCAGACACTGTACTGTACTGGGATTCAAAAGGTGAATGAAATGGTAATGTTGGTGCTCAATGAATAAAACTTGACATGAAAAGCAGAGTGCTTCGCAGCACACGCAAGCTAGCCCCAACAGCTACTTCTCCCTACACGGCTGTCTTCACCCAAAGCAGGAGCCAGCCTGGGGCTCCCCAAAGATACGACCCAGCCATGCATCTTCATGCGCTTCTGCCACTATGCATCTGAGCCGGCTAATCTCTAGCTGTCTGGTACATGGGACAGAAAACTATCGTAATCACAGACAAATAGGTGTTCCTGAGTCTTACTCTCCAATGCAATGCCTTTCTTCCCTCTATCTCTATCTCCTTTACAGGGCTTGGAATCACATATCAGTTACATTCCTGAAAATATAAAAACTGAAAGACCACATCAAAGAATACTAAGGCTGAAATGCTACAAGCTCTAACTTAAAATTGCCTACATCTCTATAATACTTACTTTTCCCAATGGGAATAAAAATGGTATAAATAACTCAACTTCTATTTTGTATATGAAAAATGACTGGATAACACAAAATAACTTTTAAGGAAAATAACACATTTTATTCTGCAAATTTACTTCTCCCTACCTAATTAACATAATAAAGACAGTGCTAGGCAAAAACTAACATATGAGGTTCAAGAGTATTATTCTGACCCACTTCTGGGAATTTATCCTATAAAAATAATTCAATAGAACAGTACTATTCCATGTAGAGAGATGTTCATTATTTCATTATATATAATGATGAAAAACTGAAAACAACAAGAATAGTCCCAAAGTAGAGAAACAGACAGCAAATGTGGGTAAATTAAGTCAATGGCATAATACATAACAATTCAAAATGATTTTATAACAGAAATAAATATCTGATATAATGACAAAGAAATAGTAGAATAAAAATGACAAATACATTTACACATCGCAAAAACATGTGTATTTATGTAGAAATTGACTTAGAAAATAAAATTAACATTTGTTTCTTAAAATTTTCTACAATAGAAGTTTGAAGAAAAAAAGTTACCTTTACTTTAGATTGAATTTTGCAAGTTCTTCCAAATCATATTGAAAAGTCAGGTGGGGGACGGGCAGTGTAGAATCTAGCTAGGAGGTGCAGAGAATGATAAGCTCAAGAAATAAAACGAGTTAAAACATCTGACTTGCCTGATTTGAATCTAGGTCTGCCAGCTTAACTCTGTAACTGTGGGACAGTTACTAATCTCCAAGAGTCTTTCATAAAATTTGCTCTTAGAGTCTTATAAATAAAAACAATTAGTGTATAACATGTATATGATAAATGTAAGCAGTTATTATTCCACTGATATACATGCTGATCAGATTACAGTGCTGAACAGAAATACTATGAAGGCTATCAATACAATTGTAAAGCAGCACATATTTTGTGTTGACTATTTGGTGTTGGCAAGACTGCAGCTTTTGAAAATCTGCCTTAAAATTTTTTTTCTATAAAATAAGAGCCCACAGGTTTAAAATACTTTTATTTTGAATTATTTATTTGATAGTATCCTGCAAAAAATTACCTATTGACTTTTAAATATTTCAAACCCATTTGTTTTGTTAGTTTTGTTTTACTTTTTGTACTCATTAAAAGGCTTTCTTAAAAATAAAATCTATTGAGAAAAATGAGCTCTGCTTCACTCATCTTACAATTTCTCCCAGCACAGTATTCAACATATATTGTCAACCTTCAATAAACATTTATAAACTGAATTCTTTAAACATTTTTATTCCCACTGAAATATTAAATTATGCAACATTTGGCTAAGGAATAGCCATATCACTGTGCATTCCTAATGCAATTTCCAAAAGGGAATTCCTTTCTCATTAACAGAAACCCAGGAACAATGTGCACAAGAAACAGGGTAGAGTCGAGTTCAGCTGCATTCATACGTTCTTTGGGTTGCTAAAGGTAACTAAGGTTAAGAATTTAGTGCTTGAAGTAAGTTCTCCTAAAACCCCTGCCCTTACAATTGTGGATGAGACTGATACCCAAGATAGAAGTTTCCCTCACCTTAAGAAAGGTGACAGAAATAAATTTCACCTAGGTAAATCACATAAAAAGGAGAGGAAAAAACAGGTTAAAGGGATCTGCCAGGAGTCCAAGGCTGCCTTTCTGTCCTTGACACAGCACACAGCATCAGCAGAGCCAGCATCCTCACATAGGCGCCCCCAGCATTATGGCACTTTCCCACTCTGCCCCTGTCTTTTACTCTTGTTTATTCCAAGGAACTGTTCAACTACCATGCCACTACTAGCAACAAAGCCAGTAAGAACCGCTGGATCAGCTAGAGACAACATTCTGAATACTATCATTAGGATCACCCCTCCTCTCTGAGACAGGAAACCTCGGGGCTGACTGCTATTTATTGTACACCAGAGAGCTTGCGCAACCTGCCTGAAGGGTAGCCACTAAAGGTGAAAGCTAACAAAGCATTCAGAAGAGCACTAGCAAAACTCTGGCCCTACAGATTGGTAAATCTTCATTGTTTCAAATTACCCTAGTGAGCCACAAGATGTAACAAACTGCTTAATCCAGCCTGATTTGTAACTAAGAAGCTGTGTTTTATTGATGGAAATTGGAATGTAAGAGTCACAAATCATATATTTAATATTACAATGACATCTACACTGTATTTGATAAATACAGACACCCTAAAGAAGTAAAGAAGTACCCTACACCCTGCCAAGTACACAATGTCAAAACAGTGAGAAATGCTAAGACTCCAGCTCATAATTAGTCATTCTACTGCTAGGGAGGTGATGGCAGGCAATTTCTGTGGGAAAAGTAATGTCTGAGCTTGGAATAAGCAGTCTTTCTCTACGGAAGAAGTGGACACTTAAGAACTGCTTCAGCCTGCTCATAAATATTCCTGTTCACTCAGAGCCAGACACCAGGTCGTCTACCTAATCTAACTGATGCCTAGTAGAAGGAAATGCAAGAAAAATAAAATCAAAGAAAGAATAAGTGTCTTCTCATTTCCCTGGTCCACCATGGGAAGTGAGCCACCTATCCTCTTAAGACACTTTAGGATTTTTCTTCCAGGGACTTTAACCCCTTTGCTCCATCTATGGAATCATAACACCATATTCATTACATAACTATCATTTTTTCTAACAGAAGTCAACATACATACCATCAACTTGTTCTTTGAAACATAAACACACAATTCTAGTAAGTAAATGTAAAATACAAAAAGTTAGAAATCAAATTCTCTCACTGATTTCTATGGCATACCCTGTTTAAGTGATAGTTCAATAATGACTTGTCTTTACTGGTGACATTCATTCTTTAAAGGAGGATTTCCAAAGCTTTACCCCTCCAAAAAAATAAAGAAAATATCACAAGCAGCCCCAGAAAAGTTCAGAATTACATGCTAGAGAGAAAGAAAGAAGAAAAGAGACAAAGCAAGGAGGAAAAGTGGAAAAAAAACGTCACTATATTGTGGCCTGCAATGTATATACTGATATTTTTAAACCAATCATTACTATGGGACAATCTGGATTTGGCTAGGCTGAGTTCAGAAAACATCTTAAAAAAAAACTTTAGGGTTGAATTCTTGAGCTTTTAAAGAAAATGGATAAATCTGTACCAGTACTTTATGGTTACTGATAATAACAAACAGCCCGTGTTGCCAATAATTTAAATAAAATAAGTCTCTTTAAAAATAAAATGATTTCTTAAAAATTAACAAAAATGAGCAATGGCTGTATTTTTAGCTCTATGGTTTCATTATAAGGCTTAGGATCTTATAACAAAAATAAAAAGTGTGTCTTGAGATAATAAATACCCAGATTCTTTTTCTAGATTGATAAAACACTTCCTCAGCACATAAAATGTAACCCAAAAGTAAGTTTAGACCCCACAGATTGTCATTACAGATGAAAAAATATATGTATATCACGAAGCAACCTAGTGGTCACCATCTTGAACAAGTGATCTAACTGAGCTACTAAGTACCAAAAGCAACACAATCTGACTTTGTAGAACACCTAAAGACCTTTATATGTCAACTATAAAGCAATTCTCGCAGAATAATGTTTAAAGTGAATTTAATCATGAGGGAAGAACCAGTATGAGAAATCTGGAACGCTGAACAATGTATAAAATTTACAATCTGATCAAGACTTAGATTTTAAGTTTTTTTCAAGTCAGTCACTTTTTTTTTTTTAAGGAAAAACAAAGAAATAAACCAAACAATGGCAGAGAAACCACCGTGAATTAAAATAAAATAGAGACATAATCAAATGCTTTAACCTTGACTGGATCCTAGATTAAAAACAAAATTTTTTTAAAAGCTGAAAAAAAAATAACTGGGGGGACAGTTAGAGAAATTGAGTAGAGATTCTGTTTTTTAAAATGTTATGAAATTGTGGATTCTTTTCTTAGGTTAAGAAGTGGAAGTGCATGCTAAAGAATTCAGGGGTAGTATCAGGATATCTGCAAGCAGCAAGGTAGCAAAGAAACACAGGGGAAGAGAGGAAAAGCAAATGTCACAAAATACTAGTAACTGGCTGATCTAAATGAAGAATATACAAGCATATAAATATTCATTGTTCTAGTCTTTTAACTATCCCACAGATTTGAATATTTTGGGGAAAAAGGAAGAACGGAAGCGGGGGGGGGGGGGGGGGGGGGT
>SJYA01002871.1:1596790-1668470 GCA_006410615.1 Neotragus moschatus
GATGTTTGTGTGAATGGGGAGGGGAGGGGGGGGGGGGGGGGGGGGGGGGGGGGGGGGGGGGAGTGCTTTGCTTATATCCCCCAAAGAACACCCAAATCATTTCTTTTCTCTCAGTAGCAAAAGATGATAAATTAAATGCTGATGTGTAATAAGCAGTACAGATATAAAATTCTTTTTCCAAGTACACGAAATACTGCCTTAAAAAAAAATTCAGAAGAGACCTTCAAGGGTGAGTGAATTTTAAAAAGCCTAGTCAAAGGAACAACCCAGTTCCCAAACCTTATTACATAAGTTAAAAGAAAAGCCCCAATCAATTTAAAGAAAGCCAGTCAGCAATAGTAGTAAAATAGTGTCAAAAAATGTAAATCATATTGCCCATTTATAAACATAAAAAGCTTTATCAAACATGATTTATCACCATGGGCAAGAAAATCTTAACATTTCATTTGTTTATCTCCAAATGAGTTAAGTGTGAAAAGAATGCTGAATATAAGAAGTTTAATAACCAGACATCTTTTTTCTAGTAGGATTTCATTATGTGGCTTACAATATGTAAAAGCTAGAAGATTAAGAAAAATCTATGAAAAATATGAAATTCCAAAAGAGGGACTGTAAAGAATAAAAAAAACTGAGCTGTGCACATAGTAGGAACTCAAATATTTGCTAATTACTCACAGAAGACAGAAGTACAATCTATGCCTTTAAAATGCGCTGTGTCAGCAAAACAGAGGCATGTGGGGAAAAAAAAACCCTTAATTAAGATTGCAACATTGAATTATCAGACATATATAGCATAGCCCAGCAAAATCCTAGCAAGAAAACTGGCACAGTGACTGTTTGAAGTAGTATATTTACTCTATCAAAAACTAATCACAATTCCTGAGGGGATTCTCCTTTGCAAGAAAACCCTCCACAGACACAAAGAAGGAAAATGCCTCTTCCATGAGCCAAGAGAAACCAATGACAAGATATGCTTTAAGAATTAAGGCTATTCCCTATATCTCTGGAAGCTTCCAGAACCACTCTTCCAGTGAGAAATACTCAAGCCTGCAGAACTTACAGAGAACATTGAGATGACACTAGGTTCTAATGTAGACAGATATCCTTGGTGGAAACTGACTCTCAGGAATACACTCTTGTCTTATCCCTGGTTCATCTCTTTAGAGACTAAAAAAGTCTATACCCACCTTAAGGACACTTCCCATGCCCAGAGTCATTCTTTCCACATCAATTGAAACAGTAAGCTTCACTTCCAAGTCTGTAACTAATTTAGACTAAGAATCAGTACCTGCAGAATGGCTAAATATAATGGAAGAGGCCAGGAAGGCAGAGTGAAGAGTTATACTGGCACTGTCTCAAACGGTTGTTCCCTGTCACATGTGGTTATTGGGCACTTGGAATTTGTTCAG
This sequence comes from Neotragus moschatus, assembly GCA_006410615.1. Lineage (NCBI taxonomy): Eukaryota > Metazoa > Chordata > Mammalia > Artiodactyla > Bovidae > Neotragus > Neotragus moschatus. Next base: position 1,598,200 of record SJYA01002871.1, read on the forward strand.
TCTCAACTGAGATGTGCTGTAAGTATAAAATACACATCAAATTTCAAATTATGAAGAAATGAATGTAGAATACCTTATTAATAATTTCATGATGATACTTTGAAATATTTCATATACTCTGGGTTAAAATAAAGAAGTTTTACATGTGACTATAAAAATTTTTACAGTACATGCTGCTCATATCATATTCTTATTGGACAGTACTGACACTGTAACCAGCTCGATGAAAGCAGCAGCAACTTTATTAGGGCGCAGTTGTGCTGTGCTAACTCACTTCAGTCGTGTCCAACTCTTTGTGACCCTGTGAACTGTAGCAGCCAGGCTCCTCTTTCCATAGGATTCTCCAGGCAAGAATACTGAAGTGGGTGCCCATGCCCCCATCCAGGGGATCTTCCCGACCCAGGGATCGAACTCAGATCTCTTACATCTCCTGTACTGGCAGGCAGGTTCTTTACCACTAACACCACCTGGGAAGCAGTCAACCATATTTCAAGTGGATCCTAACTACTTCAAATACAGTATCTTTTTTTAAGCTCCCACCGCTTTAAGAAATACACACCTGGTTCAAGGAAATGAAAATCTGGCTTGAGGGGGAGGGAGAAGTTAGACAAGAAACAAACAAAACCCTATTCCAATTCACAGAGCTAGTAAATACCACGACAGAGATTTGAACTCAAATCTTCTGGTTCCAGACCGTAAGTCCACAACCTCTATGTCAAAATGTTGTCCTGGGACAAGAAGTATCACCTGAGAACTTGTCAGAAATGAAAATTCTCAGGCTACACACCAAACCTAGAGAATCAAACTCTGGAGGCGTTGCTCAGTAGTCTGTACTTTAACAAGCCCTCCAGATGATGCAGATTCAGTCCATAAGCCTGATAACTACCTCCCTGAGCAGGTAATAGCCAATCAAATCCTCCCAAAGGCTGCTAACTATGAGAATTATGAGAAAAGGCTAGTCCCTGTCACTGTGTCCTGTGCTGAAGCTCTTCTAGAGACCTGCTCTGTCTGGTAAGCACTGAGGCTCTGCACAGACATCCTGACTTCCCAGAGCATCCCTTCAACAAGCCCATCGTCCAGGACGGCATTTCACTGAACATCCAGATGGATTAGAGATTTAAATGCAGAGAGAATCACAGAAATACTACAAATATATATATATATATATTTATATATAGTTGTTAATGTCATTAGACATATATGTATATATATGTTTCCAGTGACATTAGGGTGAAAGCCTAAGTATGACCCAAACTCCGACACTATAAAAGAATGATTAACTGAATGATACTCCCCCCCCCAAAAAAAGACTCTGAACACCAAGAGTAAGGTTTAAAAACAAAAACAACTGGGGCAGGGTGATTTTTGCAACAACTATCACAAAGAGCTTATTTCTTAATTTATAAAAGGAATCCTAACAAATCAAAAGAAAAAGAACCACCCAAGAGATAAATGCCTCTCCAAATTAACTAATTAAAATAGATAGGTCACAATAAAATATAAGTGCTCAGTTTCACTCAAAGTAAGAGAAATGAAAATNTTTTTGCAACAACTATCACAAAGAGCTTATTTCTTAATTTATAAAAGGAATCCTAACAAATCAAAAGAAAAAGAACCACCCAAGAGATAAATGCCTCTCCAAATTAACTAATTAAAATAGATAGGTCACAATAAAATATAAGTGCTCAGTTTCACTCAAAGTAAGAGAAATGAAAATTAAAATGGGGCTTGCCCCCACTTTTCAGATTGGCAAAGATCGAAAGGTTTGAAGTCATGTCTAAAGGTAAGCTTCGAATACTCTCGCCTCACCCCCATGCCTTCAGTTATTCAGTTTGTGATCATTTCATTCAGGAATTACTTAGGCCAAAAGCTTAATACCACACTTGATTCAATCTCTGGTCTCTGTTACTTTCTTCCCCTTTCTCTCCTCGCCCACATCTGATCGGCCAGCAATCCTGCCAACTCCACCTTGAAAGTAAGATTCCAAATTCAACTACCTTTCATCATCCTTACTATCATCACTCTGATCCAAACCATAGTGAACTTTCCCCGGATTACTGCAGCGACCTCCTCACTGCCCGTGCTCCTGTCCCCCAGTCATGTCAAAAGACAAAAGAATCACTCTAGCTGCCAAAATGCACAGCAGATTACATTACCACTCTGCTCAAAACCCTTCAATGGATTTCCATCTCATTCCGTAAAAGGCAGTCTTCGTCATGGTACACAAGCCCCTACATGACCTGAGCCCCTCACCCTTGACTTATCTCCTACCACTCACCATCCGCTCTCTCTGCTGCAGTCACACTGGCTCCAAGCCCCCCCATTCTTAAACATCAAGAACACTGCTGCCTCTGGATCTCTGCACCTGTATTCCCTCCGCCTAGGGTGCCCATCTCCTAGATAGCTACATGGCTACCTACCTCACATCCTTCAGATTTTTACTTAAATGGCATTCTCTGGTCACCCTCTCTAAAATTTTACTCTTCATATACTCATACTTCATATATTGCTTTATACTGATTCATAAGCATCCAAAAATGCTAAGAAAGTCTGGCTATCTCATTCTCCTTAAGTAGGGAACCTGGTCTGAAATTTCTTTTGGCTGCATTTTTTTTTTTAAATGCTGAGTTAACAAAATTTTATCTTGTATCAGGTCTTAATTCATTTATCTTTCTATCTGGTGTACTATCTGGTTTGAAAACCTCAGTCTTTAACACTGGAAATTTTCTTTCATTATTACTTTGACCCTCCTCCCATTTTTCTCTGCTTTCTCATTTTGGAACTATTAGACAAAGTTTCTGAGGGTAAATAATTTTGAATTTAGACTCTTATATTCAGTCAAATGGCATTCATACCAAGAGCAAAACACTACTGTGGCTCTCAAATTTACCACATGGATATTTCTGATTACAAAACCATAGCATGCTCTTCAACAACAACAACAACAAAAAGTGATTATCATCAGTAGGAAGACAGAGTTGCAAGCAAAAGAAAAAAAAAAGTTAAACTTAAGGTTATATATATGCAATCACTATTATTGTTGTTTTTAACCAAGTAAACAGCTAATTCCAAAGAAACATGATTATCAAAAAACTTTTGGTGCCCTTACACAATATAATAGCACCTTAAACTTAATCTATCCAAACTGAACTCATTTTCCCATCAAAAGTTCTTCTCTGGCAGTCTTCTTCATTTCAGTAAAAGGCATTTTTCCAGTTGCTTAAGCCAAATATCCTTGAGTCATCTTTAACGCTACCAAAAAAATCCTCTCAGATCTATCTTCAAAGTGTATCCAAAGCTACTAACAATTCCTTCCAATTCCACAGCCCTGATCCACACTCATTATCTCAAAGCTGAATTACTGCAGTAATCTCCTAGTCTTTTTGCATCCTCCTTTGCCCATATAGTAGCCCAAGTAATCCTTTAAAAACTACTTTAAAAACTAAGTCTGATCACATCACTGCTCTGATATGACCAAACAAACCCTACTCGACACTGACCTTCATTTCATCAAGAGTAAAAACCCTATTTCCAGCTCCAGCTTTTACTGGTGGCTTGCTCTTCACCAGCCAACACTGGCATCTTTGCTGGTGCTGAACACATCTTGAACACTTTCCATCCAGCCTCAGGGCCTCTGCATTTGCTGCCACCTTTGCCTGGATAACCGTGCCCTATGTGACCACATGACTAGGTCTCTACCTAATGACTTCCCCTACATAAAACAGGAAACCTACATATTCTCACACCCTTTTCCCTAGCATCCCCTGTTTAGCACTCCCTGTTCCCCTTCTTCTTTTTTTCCATGGCACTCACCATCATCTGACGTACTACATATTTATATACTGATCTCTCCTCCCACAAGAATATAAGGTCCCTGAAGGGCAGACACTTGGCCAGCTTCATTTTCTGCTGTATTTCCAGTGCTAGGGTAGTGCCTAGTATCCATTAGGTGTTCAGTTAGAGTCCCTGACATAGACTATACTCAGTAAATGTTGGAGAGAGGATGAGAAGGGAAGAGCTAACAACCTACATTCAGGCCACGCCTTTAAATAAGTAAAAAGAACAAGAGTTGTTGCAAGAAATACGAAAACAAGTCAGTGTCAAATATTTATCTCAGAATAAGGACTGGCTTCAAAGGAGACATGGAGCTAATAAGAAAAACATTTAGCAAGTAGTTATTTTAATTTTGCAAAACAAAAATAAAGAAATCCAATAAGCTTACAGTTAGAAACTAAACTGAGGAAACCTGAACAGCTTGAATTACATGGGGAGAAAATAATGCAGAATATGTCAGGAATGGAGAGACAAAAATGACAAAATAAATTTCAGAGCAGTGACATTTCTGGCTGGGGGTGGGGGGACAGGAAAGAGTTTGCAACAGATGTAGCAAGATACCATAGCAAGGACAAATTTTGGCAGGAATAGAAAGTATAAAGGTCAAACTGGAGATACATATTGAGACCACATATTTACACAGCTTACTGGGAAAGCAGCACTAAAGTTCATACCCAGTGATACAGAAAGAATCCTATGTGCTTCTACAGTTATCTGGCAAAAGCATTAAACCACACAGTCCACTAGGGTAACAATACAGCTATGTGAAGGCAGAGATAACGTTACTGTGGGAATTTGGCTTCATCATGCCACCTTTTTTCGCAAAATTGGCATTTTACTCCATATGTAGCATTTAAAACTTTTACCAAAAAATCTAACTCACACAGTATTTTCTCTCAGCTTCAATAACCTTAACAGTTTTCAAAATATGTGCTATAAGAGCAAAGATATGCAAATAATTAGAACACTTTCAGATCTGCCTGAAAAACTTAGAATTTCTTCCAAGAAAATACTAACTCTTTGTGACCCCATGGACTATAGCTGGCCAAACTCCATCTATAGAATTCTCCAGGCAAGAATACTGGAGTTGGTTGCCATTTCCTCCTCCAACAAAGCTATTAGAAACCACTATTTTAAAGAGGATGTTTCATTTTGAAGGTATGGCCAACATTAATACTACTCCCTTTTAAAGGAAGTACATTTGAAACCAAGCAAATCATGACCTAGGGTCATTAGATCCCTGCCATTTACAGTGAGAAGAGTCCCAGGGTCACCTAATCTTTCTGGCTCTTACTGTTCTCTCCTCTTAATCCTGATCTAACACATGTATGCAAATGGTCCTCAAAAGCTCTGCTCATCAGGACAGTGGTATCTACACAGGGAATAAGATTTAGATTCACTTAAGTCTGAGGCAGGACCAAAGTGTTTAGAGTCTGCAAGAACCCTCCCGGTAACTCTGAACTACGGTTTAGCAATGGACAATTACTGCATTGAGAATGCTTGGGATGTTTTTAGGTTTTATAGGTTTAGGTTTACAATCCCAAGGCCACACACTAGTACAGGTATCTTTGTTTTTCTCAGAAGAACGCACTCCAGGATCATATTTTAAATTTTTATAATGTGAATTCTGTTTTTCCTACTGACTTCCCATTTGAGCATTAACTTTTTGCCAATAAAGTTACCAATTAGAGGAATGCTATATATTGTTACCGGGAAGACTTCGACAACACATTCAAAACTCTGAATGACTGTTTCAAAGCCTAGAAAGCAATTCCTCTGAACATCACCCCTGCAACCTCAGACTCCTCCTATCACAGCACTGCATTCTTCTCATGCTCAGAGATCTTCTGGCTACTCACCTGAGTCCCCTCCTTTGTTCTGAGGGTTTACAGTATCCTCTAGATGGGAGCTAAATTTCAAACTTTGCCAGGAACTGTCATAATCTGATTCAAAGTAAAACTCTACTCCAATCTAAATACTTTTCATTTTTTCCAAGGCTATGAAGTTTCTGAGATTAATCACTGACTTACATTCAGAAGTAAGTTTTAAAACTGATAAATCATAGGCTATCTGAATGTTAATCATTTTTGTATTCCCCATGACTGGAACATTTCATAAGCTTTCTGAAATTTATTTCACTGTTTGACTCAGGCTTCTTATAACATGCTGCGTATGAAACAAAGTTCTCTTTTAAACATATGATAAAGGAATAAATAACCAAAAAATTCCTCCTTTCTGGTTACCTAAGAATGCTTAAATAGAACATTTCTTCTTTCTTCAGAGATTCATGTCTTGCTCTAATGATTAAACTTTCCTGGATAGAAAGATAAAAGTAAATGATTTGCCAAAATGTTTTTTTGCTTTTTTTTTTTTTTTAACTAGGCAAAAGTAAATCTGGACAGAGGATTCAGAAGGTTTCACTAATTAAATCACTTATTATTATCCACTAAACTAAGGATAAAAACCTAAAACTGAGGGCTAGCCACTATATGTCATTTAAGGAAATTGATTGAGTTATTTCTAACTCCCCTTCATGGATCACAGCCTTAAGGTGGTGAAGGGGCTCATGTAACTCAATGAGGCTATGAGCCAAACCGAGCAGGGCCACCCTAGACGGATGGGTCATAGTGAAGAGTTCTGACAAAACATGATCTATTGGAAGAGGAAATGACAACCCACTCCAGTATTCTTGCCATGAAGAGCATAAAAAGGCAAAAAGATATGACACCAGAAGATCAGCTCCCCAAGTTGAAAGGAGTCCAATATGCTACCAGGGAAGTGAAAGTGACAGCTGCTCAGCTGTGTCCAATTCTTTGCGACCCCATGGAAAGAGCGGAGTGCCATCACTAATAGCTCCAGAAAGAATGAAGCAGCTGGGCCAAAGCAGAAATGATGCTCAGTTGTGGATGCGTCTGGCGGTGAAAGTAAAATCCCAATGCTGTAAAGAACAATATCTCGTATGAACCTGGAATGTTAGGTCCATGAATCAAGGTAAACTGGACATGGGCAAGCAGGAGATGGCAAGATTGAACACTGACATCTTAGGAACCAGTGAACTAAAATGGACAGGAATGGGAGAATTTAATTCAGATGACCATTATATCTACTACTGTGGGAAAAAATCCCTTAGAAGAAATGGAGTAGCCCTCACAGTCACAAGAGAGTTCAAAATGCAATACCTGGGTACAACCTCAGAAATGATAGAATGATCTCAGTTCATTTCCAAAGCTATCCATTCAACATCACAGTAATCCAAGTCTGTGCCCTAAACAGTGATGCCAAAGAAGCTGAAGTTGACTGATTTCATGAAGACATAAAACATCTTCTAGAACCAACGCCCCCACCCCCCAAAAAAGATGTCCTTTTCACCATAGAGAATTGGAGTACAAAATGAAGCAGGGAAAAGGCTCACAGTTCTGTCAAGAGAACGTACTGGTCATAGCAAACACCCTTTTCCAAGAGACAGCTATACACATGGACATCACCACACAGTCAATACTGAAATCAGATTCATTATATTCTTTGCAGTCGAAAATGGAGCAGCTCTATACAGTCAGCAAAAAACAAGACCGGGAGCTGACTGTGGCTCATATCACAGGCTCCTTATTGCAACATTCATGTTTAAATTGAAGGAAGCAGGGAAAATCACTAGGTCATTTAGGTATGACCTAAATCAAATCCTTTATGATTATACAGTGGAAGTGACAAATAGATTCAAGGGATTAGATCTGGCAGACAGAATACCTGAAGAACCACAGAGAGAAGTTCATAACATTGTAGGGGACAGTGATCAAAACCATCCCAAAGAAAAAGAAACACAAGACAGCAAAGTGGTTGTCTAAAGAGGCTTTACAAATATTTGAGCAAAGGAGAGAAGTGAAAGGCAAAGGAGAAAGATAAAGCCAACTGCATGCAGAGTTCCAGAGAACAGCAAGGAGTGATAAGGCGACCTTCTTAAATGAACAATGCAAAGAAACAGAGGAAATCGACTCTGAATATTCACTGGAAGGGCTAATGCCGAAGCTCCTCTGGCTACTTGATGCAGAGCTGACTCACTGGGAAAGACCCTGATGCTGGGAAAAACTGAAGGCAAAAGGAGAAGGTGGCCCCTGAGGATCAGATGGTTAGATAGCAACACCAACTAATGGACATGAAAGTGAGCAAACTCCAGGAGAGAGTAGAGGACAGAAGAGCCTGGAGTGCCACAGTCCATGGGGTCACAAAGAGTCAGACACGACGTAGCGACTGAAGAACAACTTCTTCATTTCCCAAAGGAAATATTTATGTTCAGGTGGTACTGGTAGTAGCTTACAAAGCATAATTTTTGGTGCTTACTAGGTCATTCAACCGCTGTCACCACCACTGAGTCTGCTTAAATCCTCTCTTAAGTAGTAGCTGATAAATACCACCACAGCTCAGTCACTTATGGTTACATGTTAGAAACTCAAATATTTTACCTGAAGTAATGCAAGTGAGTAAAGTAAGCTGAATTCTAAACTTCAGGCAGTGCCAGTCTATGGCAAACTCAAGAAGGCCTGCCAGTCTGAAAGGGCAACATCTAATCAATTCCAAGAAACTGGAGCTACACAGGAATTAAAAGAGAAAAGAAAAATACTACATTTTGTATAGAGAAACCAAACATTCAAAACTTTGTGAAATCATCCCTAGTTTAAAACACCGCAGGCCAAATCAAACACACGTGCAGACAATCTCGACTTTCCACTTCCTGTTAAAATATTAATACAAACGAAGAACTGGTTGTCAATTTCAGTCTAAGGGTATCTGCACAATGCCAAGCACAGCGTCAGAAGACTAACAAGTCTTAGAGACTTTTTAGAAGGGTGGCTAGATCCAAGATTAAAAGGTAACTTAGCTGTTAAAACAAACCAGAAGAATAAAAGGCAAATCTCACGCTGATTCACGGTTTCACAGAGAAGTGCCTCTCCTGTTTGCCTCCTCTCCTAAATACTCTTTTACCTGTTCCCCTTTTTTCTCCCACAGCTGCTATGCTTTGCTCTGCTGGTTTTGTACTAACAGCTTAAGTGATAACATCAATCTCAACTTTAGTGATTTTTTTACTCTGAAAGTTAAAATGTTAGAAATTAGGTGTTTATAAAAAGATATCAAATTCTAAGATCTTCTTTGGGCCAAAATTATTATAGTCATACATCTTCCAACTACCACTTTCCTATTCCTCGTCCCACCTAAGATCTTAATATTTAACTATTTGTTAAACTGAAAGTCATCTTCTCTGAAAGCTCAGTTGGTAAAGAATCCACTTGCAATGCAGGAAACCCTGGTTTGATTCCTGGATCAGGAAGAGCCACTGGAGAAGGGATAGGTTACCTACTCCAGTATTCTTGCGCTTTCCCTCGTGGTTCAATTGGTAAAGAATTTGCTTCCAATGTGGGAGACCTGGGTTTGATCCCTGGTATAGGAAGATCCCCTGGAGAAAGGAAAGACTACCCATTCCAGTATTTTGGTCTGGAGAATTCCATGGACTATAAATATAAAGTAAGTCCATGGGGTCACAAAGAGTTGGACATGACTGAGTGACCTTCACTAAAGAGAATGTAACTACGAGGAAATTTTTAAATCTTTATTTTACAAAAGGACTCCCTTAAATATCCCATTCCTCCAGTGCCTCACAAATGCCTGGTGCTCAGTAAATATTCATTATGGATTTTTATCTACCAAGCTAGGAGAAGCTGAAGGAAACAGAATACTTGTAGTCTTACACAATTGAACAATTACAAATGAAATATTCCTTTTAAATTTTTCCAGACAATTTCCACATTCAACTTGAGACTGTAGTAAAAAGAAAAATACAACTGCTACATCAGCCCCATGAATATATAACACATACAGCAATGTCCTCTCTGAAAATTAACAGACCAAGTCCTAGGCATTTCACATTCTCAAAAGGAAGATATGCTGACAGAATCTGTAACCGGCTCACTGTCTTGCACAGCTTAGCTGGACCTTGCCCTCACATCTGGAAAAGCAACTCACTCTCACAGTCATAGACTGGAGTGTACTACACTGGATTCTGGGATGTGGAAGTCCATCCTGCTTCCAAAGAAGCTTTGAACAAATCATCCTTCCTTGAAAGCCAAAGTTTATGCCAACTCATCATTAGCAGTGCTATCAGGAATAACACTGCTTTGTTCATATTAGGAATCAAATACAATTTAAAAGTTTCCAGAAAGTTAAATGTCTACACTTTACCATCAACTAAAGAGGACCCTATAAGGAAGTGACTGGTATTCAAGTTTTTAGTTTACTTTCTGACACAAACTGAGGGTACGCAGCAGCTAAGATTACATATATCTGATCCACCATTCCAATCCATGGTTCTGCCACTTATAACCCACTTCCACTTCTCAAATGTACAATGGGGGGCCCAGACAGCTTTACCTTAATAACCCTTAGTTCATCATACTCAATTGTAGTTTTCAGTTTCCTTTTCAGTAGTTCTAATTAATTTTAAGGATTAGTATTTATTGACCTTTAATGTCATTGAAAGAAATCCTACACACTATCTTGTAATTACCATATCAGTCCAGGAGATCCATTTTATAATTACATTATAGGAGCTTAGAGATCTTATTAATCTTGAAACATTTTGCCATTTCATCATCCTGGAAAACTATGTTACTACTTCTCATCATTATTTATCAATTATATCAAACTATGCTTTAAAAGTGGAGAAAGCAATGGCAACCCACTCCAGTATTCTTGCCTGGAAAATCCTGTGGACAGAGGAGCCTGGTGGGCTGCTGTCCATGGGGTCGCACAGAGTCAGACATGACTGAAGCAACTTTGCATGCATACATGCATGCTTTAAAAGACTGTAATGATAAGAAAAAAGAAAAATGATGGAATTGTCTACACTGAAGGATGATGCAACAGAGAAGTAAATCATATCCTTCAGTTTCTCACTACATTGTGCAAGATACTAGTATCATCTTCACGAAGAAATAAAAGAAGACTGGAGACACCATCTTTATAAACTGAAAGCAATTGAGAATTCAGAACTTTTCATTTTCTGCCCATGATAGCAAAGACAAGACAATTAACAGAAGATGGTTAAACAATTATTAAACAAATTAGATGAACAAAAATAAACAGAGAGCAACACTCTTGACTCTAAGAATACATTTATAGAGATAAAAAGAAAATGATAGTCATCTATCACAAAGGACACTGGTCACACAGTATTTTGCAAAAAAAACAGACTATCCTATTCTGCTAAAAGTAAATGTGATAGCATTTTCACCTTTTATGATGCCTGCATGACAAAATTTATTTGATACAAAAAAGTTTACTATGTTTAAATTCTAATTAAAATTCCTAAAAGTTTTTCATCATCCTGTTATTCTTACTTCTGTACATTATTCAGAAAAATGACTTAAAATATAAAAATTATGAATACCCACCATACCTAGGTGGTAAATGGTTCCCACCTACCAGAGATTCAATATCAATTTTCATCATTCTGTCATCTATATTCACTCTATTGAACGTTGCTACAGAGCTTACACTATTTATAAATACAAATATATATATATAATTGGTTCAATTTTTACTATACAATTCATGTTGACTTTCTACAAAGAAAAAATTTTAATTATCTTTGTATATGTTTATACTGAATAAACATAGTTTACAATAGTGAAATACTATAACTATGTCTCAGCTTCTTTCATTAAAAAAAATAAGTATTTTAAACTAAACTAAAATTTACCTTTGGTTTAAATAATAATCCTACACTAACAACTGGCATTCCAGATTATCTACCTACCCATGACCAGAAGCCCCTGATATCTTATCTGCTCCCATGTGGGAAAATATTAGCTTTAAAAAAATTCACAGAAAAGCATCATTCAGTCTTAATTTTGAAATGATGATAACAGCTTCTGTTTATTCCTGAGTCCTGACTATGGCCCTATCCTGATTTATAAGTATCAACCTCAACGTGTGACTTTTTAAACTGCTCCTGAATTCTTGGAAAGAAGAAATATGCTATTCCTATGAACATAAGATAACAGGATTTTAAGTCAATCCAAATTCTTCTATCTATACATCTCCACCACCAGCATTTCTATCAGCCTTTAGGCTAGAAGCATTCGCTAAGTGTGGCTCCCCCAGGCTCAGGATCCTGATTTTCTTAATTCTCTCTTTGGAAAACGTCATGTACTTTACATTTACCCACTTCCCTCACCATGTTATCCTTAGAAATATATTCCAATTGTACCTTTTGTGCACATGAACAAGTAGTAAGCACAGAAATAAATTCCTGTTATAATTTTTCCAGGAGAATTCTACTTTACCAAGCAAGGTACTGCTTACCCTACAATTAATTTTAATATTGCAGCATGGAAGATTTTTTCCTTTATGTTTTAATCTAGGGACAAGAACAAATCCAGTAATAGAACGTCAACATTAATTTGAGGGGAGATGAAAAATGACTTAATAACACTGCAGCAGGATTAATATTGTACGATAGATCATGGAGCCATAAAACTCTTGACAAATTCATTTTTGTATCACTGTATATTCTTGCTAATAGGGCAGGGCATATCTGAAAGGCTGTTAATACATTACTGCACAAATGCCCATCAAACTGCACTGCAAGGGGATGCGTTTTGTAGCAGACAGGAGAAAAGAGAACTGTCCTCTGCCACCTGCGTTTAAATGCAACATGGAGAAGAATAAAGGCAGAATGATTTCAAGCAGGAAGCTAATGCTTGCCTGAAATCAAGTGGTACAATTCAGAATATGAGCTGATGGCTGCCAGGAAATTTGCTTCCACTTCAAGATCCTCTAGCCAAGGAATTAAGAGTAGAAAACAATAAAATGACAAAAGAGGGATTTCAACCCCAACAGTTGTCAAAATCAAGTGCCAAGCAGGCCAGATAGAATACTCGTTTGACACAAAAGAAGTCAGCAGGTCCTGAAACAAAACACAAACAGAAAGAAGCTGCCACATCTTTACACTAAATATAATTTCTGCTTTCAGTCAAGATGGACATAATAACATGAAAGAATAGTTTTCAAAGACTCTGGACATCTGGTAAAAAAGGACAATGGTTCCCGAGATACAGGAAACAAAGGCAAGCCCTAAGGCTATCGAGCTTATTTCCTTGAAGAAAGTTTCCAGGCCACAGAAGGGAGTGAGGTGAAGCCCAGCGGCAGCACTGGCTTCAGAGGCCTGCACCTTGTGCGGCCACAGCTCAGAAGGAACCTGTGTTTGCCTTAATGCTCTACTGGTGCCATTTTGAAATTCTAAATACTATTTGGGCAAAGGCCCACTGTTCATTTTATAGCAGGACCTGCAAATTGTATACCAGTTCCTGCCCAGCAGATGCCCTGAGCTGAAGAAATGAGATGAATCTGGTAAGTCTGATGCAGCTAGAGTTCACAGGACAGAATAATACAGATCATCACATGCTTACTTTAAAAAAAAAAAAACTAAAGGCTGAGGAAATAATCATCCGAAGGATTAGGTGGTACCTGTCTTACACACTAGGTTGGGAACACTGCCTATTTCGAAAGGTCAGATGGAGAAAATTCATAATCCAGGGACAATGTGTAAAAGCAAAAGATTTGGTCACAGAAGTGAAGAATCAGCCCCAAGGGGAGCACCCACTCAGGATTCATCTTTAAAAAAAAAAATCATAAAAGCACAACTCCAAAAGATCAAACTGCTTCCAAGTAGGTAAAGCTCACATATGTGGCTTCTAAACAGAAATTATTAGGTACACAAGTTAGGAAAACATACCCCATATTAAGAATAATCAACCATTCCCGATCACTAAAGTCTAAATGTCTGTATTCCCCTCAAATTTGGATACTGAAATCCTAACCCCAAAGGTGACAATATTAGTAGGAAGGGCCTTTGGGAGGCGATTAGGTCACAAGTGTAGAGCCCTCATGAATGGTATTAGTGTTCTTGTGAAAGAGATCCCACAGAGCTACACAGGCACTTCCACCATCTGAGGATACAATGAGAAGGCTGTGACATGGAAGAGTCCTCACTCGACCCTACCTGCACCCTCATCTTAGACTTCCAACCTTCGGAACAATGAAAAATAAATTCCTCTGGTTGATATCTACCCAGTCTGTGGTACTCTGTTATAGCAGTCTGAAGGAACTAAGGCACCAACCCACCCAGAACTAACAAAGATGTACAAATCAGCATATAAGGACATTAAAACAACAGTATCAGCAGAATCTGTAGGCTGCTACTAAAGCAGTACTTAGGTGGAATGGTATAGCATTATCCATCTTTTATTAGAAAAAAAGATCTTAAATCAATAAACTCAGCTTCCACATTAAGAAATTGGAAGCTGATGAACAAATTAAATGTAAACAGAAGAAAAAAAATCTAAAAGATCAGAGTGAAAAAAAACTTTAATAGAAAAACAAGAGAGAAAAGAAATGAAACCAAAAGCTAGTTCTCTGATACAACCAAAAAACTTATAAACTTCTAGCCAGACTGAACAGAAAGGGAGAGAAGATAGATACAATTACCAATATCAGAAATGAGAGGAGTCATCCCTACAGTTTACAGATATTAAAAACACAATGGCATATTATGAACAAGTATGTCACAAATATGACAAGTAGCATGAAACAGACAAAATCACTGAAATACAAGCCACTAAGACTCACTCAAAAAGAAACAGATAACCTGAATAGCCTGTATCTTTAAAAGTAATTGTGTTTTTTTAGAAAAAAGACTTCCCTGGTGATCCAATGGCTAAGACTCCAGCTTCCAGTGTAGGGGGCCCGGATTTGATCCCTGGTCAAGGAAGTGACACCCACATGCCATGGCTAAAATCCAGCACAGCCAAATAAATAATTTTTTTTTAAGTAATCACGTTTATAGTTAAAAACCCTCCCACAAAGAAAACTCCATGCACAGATAGCTTCACTGGTGAATTATACCAAACATTTAAGGAAGAAATAATGAAAACGCAAACCAAACTCTCATAGATTCCTGAAGTGGAGGGGATACTTACCAACTCATTCTGTGAGGTGAGAATTTACTCTGGTAACAAAATCAAATAAAGACATTACAAGAAAACTATAAACTAAATGATGAATACAGACACAAAGATTCTAAATAACATTTTATCAAATTGAATCCATATTAACCTTTAAAAGGATAATGCATCATAAAAGAAAGAAAGAAAGTGAAGATGCTCAGTTGTGTCCGACTCTTTGGGACCCCATGGACTGTAGCCCACCAGGTTCCTCTGTCCATGTGATTTTCCAGGCAAGAATACTGGAGGAGGTTGCCATTTCCTTCTCCAGGGGATCTTCCCAACCCAGGAATGGAACTCAGGTCTCCTGCATTGCAGGCAGACGCTTTATCCTCTGAGCCACCCCAATATATCATAAAGTGGGGCTTATTTCAAAACTGAATGACTAGTTTAACATTTGAAAACTTCTTGGTATAATCAATTTACTAGATTCACAAACTAAAAGAGAAAAGTTATATAATCATCTCAACTGACACAGAAAAAGCATTTTACAAAAGCCAACATTCATTCTTGACAAAAACTCTGAGCGAACTAGGAATAAAGGAAAACTTCCTCATCCGATTAAAGAACATTTACTTTAAAACCTACAGCTAACCTCATAATGACAAAAGATGAACACTTGTCCTCTTAGGTAAGATGTCTGCTCTCACCACTTCTGTTCAACACTGTACTTCAGGATCTGGCCAGTACAATCGAGCAAGAAAAAAGAAAGGCATCCAAACTTGAGAGAAAATAAATTCCCCTTATTCACAGAAAATATGACTGTAGAAAACCAAATGAAACCAACAATAAAGCTACTGGAACTAATATGCTAAGTAGTTTACCAAACAGGATACAAAGGCAATACACAAATGACCAGAATAGAAAAACTTTTAGTATTAAAAAATATTATTTAATATTTATAATAAGAACAAAAATATTAAATGCTTAAGGATAAATCTGGAAAAGATGTGAAAGACCCATACAATAAAAACTATAACATACTGCCAAGAGAAATTAAAGACCTAAGCAAATGGAGAGGAAGATTCTGGATCATGGATCAAAGGACTTAAGATTGTTACAATCGTAGTTCTCCCTGAGTTGATCTATGCATTCACAGCAATCCCAATCACAAACTGATACCTTCATAGAAATTGACAAATTAATTCTAAAACTCATATTGACACAAAAAAGAACTTGCAACAGCCAATACAATTCTTGAAAAACGAGGCTGAAGGGTTCACACCATCTGATCTGAAAAATTATTATAAAGTTTCAGTAATCAAAAGCGTGGTACTGACATAAGGACAGACAAATAGACCAGTGCAAGTCCAGAAAAAAAAAAGTCCACATGTAAACAGACAACTGACTTGTGACAAAGGTCCAAAGGAAACACAGTGGTGAAAAATGGTAGCTTTTCCAACTACTGGTGCAGAAAAATCCCTGCTTCATACTTCATATAAAAATTAACATAAATCACAGATCTAAATATAAAGCCTAAAATAATAAAACTCCTTGAGAAAATGGGAACACCTTCAAAAGTACAATTTTTTCCTTGAAAAAAAAAAAAGGAAAAAAGTCTTGAAAAGCATAATCTATAGGAAAACAAATAAATGAACTGAACTTCATCAAAACTAAAACTTCTGCTCTTCAAAACTCACTGTTAAGGAGATGAAAGGCAAGGCACAGAGGAGAAAAAACAGTTACAAAGCATTATCTGAAAAAGACTTGTATCCAGACTTCACAAAGAATTCTCAAAACTCAGCAATAATAAAATGAACAAACCGAACAAAAAATTGACAGTTAACGGAAGAAGATATAAGAACAGCAAATAAGCCTACTGAGTACTGAGAAGATGCTCAATGTCATTAGAGAAATACAAGTGACAACCACAACAAGGTATCAGCACACATCTATCAGAAAATTAAAGACCTATCGGACCAATAGTTGGGGAAGCTATGGAAGGACCAGAATGCCCATACACAGCTGCTGGGAACGTTAAACGGTGTGAGTTTGGTAGTTTCTTAACAGTTAAACACACAACCTATCATGTGATTTACCTATTCCATTCCTGAAATTTTCCCCAAAGAAAAGGAATATGTGTCCATATAAAGACTTGTACATGAATATTTCCTGCAGCCTTATTTGTAATTGCCAATACGTGGGAACAACTGATATGTCCATCAACAAATAAAAGGACAAATGGCTTGTAATGTATCTACACAACAGAATGTACATGTGCTCAGTCGCTAAGTCATGTCCAGCTCTTTGCGACCCCCATGGACTATAGCCCGCCAGGTTCCTCTGTCCATGGGACTTCCCAGGAAAAAATGCTACTCTGGGTTGCCATCACTTTCTCCAGGGGATCTTCCGACCCAGGGATCGACCAACACCCTATCTCCGGCATGGCAAATTACCAGTGAGCCACGTGGGAAGCCCTCAAAGCAATAGAATACTACTTAACTATTGAAAGGAATGAATTACTGATACAGCCAACAGTATGGATGAATCTCAAAACAATTAGGTTGAAAGAAGGCAGACAACTCTCCCTCAAACAGTATATAGGCCATGTGATCCTATTTATATAAAATCTACAGAGTGCTAACTAAACTGACAGAAAACAGATCAGAGGGAATAGTAGGGAGAGATGTCTAAAGGAGCAAGAGAAAACTTTTGTGGATGACAAGTATGTTTACTACCTCAACGGTGGTGATAGCTTCACAGGCATAATACATATGCCAAATATATCTCAATAAATATATCAAAACTAAAAATGTAAATGTTCAATAAAAATATTTCAAATACAAACCACATAAACTAATTCAGACCACTATCTTGTCTCCACTAATAACACTTTCTCCTTTCTTTTCTTCAGCATTTACAACACAACCAGTAAAAAGCACGTCTCAGACTGGAATACTGTCCTGCAAATTTTCCCTCAGATATTCTGCATTACAACTAAGGAATGCTTTTATACTTAATGAAATGTTTTAGTAACTTCCTCCACCAAGCTGATCTTCTAACAACCTGTTTATCTCAACAGTGGATTATTCTGAATTATACATAAAGTATGATGTGAAGAGCCAACTCACTGGAAAAGATTCTGATCCTGGCAAAGACTGAGGGGAAGAGGAGAAGGTGGAGACAGAGGATGAGATGGTTGGATGGCATCACCAACTCAATGGACATAAGTTTAAGGAAACTTGGGGAGATAGCGAAGGACAGGAAAGCATGGCATGTTGCAGTTCATGGGGTCGCGAAGAGTCGGACACGACTGTGTGACTGAACAATAACATACACAGAGTAAGACTGCTTTGGATGAGACCCTACTCGTGAAAAGGTCAAATCAGCCTTCACAGTGTCTCTGATGAACCATTTTTTTTTTTTCACTCAGAAAATGAACTTGAGTGAAACAGCTATTTCTCTTCTTATTTATATTAACTTCACAGAAATGGACTTCTTTCTGCTACAGTACAAGGAAGGAAACTGAGGCAGCTTAGAATGAAGTCTGTAAATGGAAATGTGAGGAGACAGCTCACCAGTTCATGGCTAAGTGACCCATGATACTAGAGCAGTGATGTATCACTTCATCCAATATGTGATCAAAATTACTTTTTTGCACACTGAATTCTACTTTCCCATTGGTTAACATAATTTCACTTCCAACTGACCTTCAACTGATGAACTAAATACTTAAGGCTAAGTGAAGTCACTCAGTCGTGTCCAACTCTTTGCAACCCCATGGACTGTAGCCCACCAGGTTCCTCTGTCCATGGGATTCTCCAGGCAAGAGTACTGGAGTGGGTTGCCATTTCCTTCTCCAGGAGAATTCTTCCCGACCCGGGGATCGAACCCAGGTCTCTCGCATTGCAGGCAGAAGCTTTAATCTGAGCCACCTGGGAAGCTCAAATGACAACCTTAAAGGAGCTAATTAGAGAAAACTGTAAAGACTACTGTGAAGAGCAAGAATACTTTTGTGATGTGAAAAATTACTCCCAAATGTAGCTGCATATGAAATCTTGTAAAGCAAAAAATACTTTAAGGAGGAAATTTTTTCAAAGTAAGGAAGTCATGATGATAAGACAGGAATGAGAGATAGCCAAAAGAATTATCTGCTGTCAAAAGGCAAAAAGCTGCCATTACAATTTTTAAGCGCAACAGTTTTGACTAAAGCAACAATTATTTTCCTACAGAGAGTACTCAAACTTTCAGGTTACTAAAACCATCTCTCTGACATAGAGAATGAATCTAACCTATAACACAATACACTAGCTACTCTACTGCTCACTTAAGATGATAGTAAATGTTTCACTAAGCAGATGAGGAAGAACATTTCAGAAGTTCCCCCAATGCAAAAATAGGGAATAGTAGAAAACAGTTCTTAGCTTATTCTATGGAGAAGTCAGAAATAACAACTCCAGGCAGTATTCAGGTTCTCATTTTCAAGAAAACCCCAGTGGAATCACTTTCTTTCAGAACATCCAACTTAAGACACTCAATATAGTGCTCCAGAACTGCGCTAATACAAAGTACATCAGAACAGAACTGTGCTGTCTCATGCGGCTATTTAAATTAAATAACGTGGAAAATTCAGCTCCTCAGTCACACTAGGCACATTTCAAGTGTTGAACAGTATATATGGCTAGTGGCTACTATACTGGACAGCACGGATGCAGACCAATCCCACCAGCACAGAAACTCTCATTGAAGAGCACACTTCCCCAGTGACCAAATTTACAGTAAGACAGTGGCTCTCTTTCACAAACCCCTTAGTCCTTTATAGATAAATGAGACTTCATTTTCATGAAAATTACATTTTTGTTAAAAGATGTAGTTTTTACCCAACCAAAAATAGGCGTAAGATCTAAATAGATAGTTCTCCAAAAAAGACATACAGATAGCTGATAGGCACATCAACATTACTAATTATTAGAGAAATGAAAATCAAAACTACAATGAGGTACCAACTTACACTGATTAAAATAGTTATCATTAAGTTCACAAATAACAAATGCTGGAGAGGGTGTAGAGAAAAAGGAACCTTCCTACACCGCTGGTGGGAGTGTAAATTGGTGCAGTCACTATCAAAAACAGTAAGGAGGTTCCTTAAAAAAACTAAAAATAGGGTTGCCATATGATCCAGCAATCCCACTCCTGGCATATACCTGGAGAAAACTATTTCAAAAAGATACATGTTCAAAGCAGCAATACTTAAACAATAGCCAAGACGTGGAAGCAACCTAAATGTCCATCAAGAGACAGATGGATAAAGATGTGGTATAAATACACAACTGGAATGCTGCTCAGCCATAAAAAAGAATGGAATGATGCCATTTGCAGCAACATGGACTAACCCAGAGATTACCATACTAAAGTGAACTCAGAGAAAGACAATTACTGTATTATAGTGGCTCAGATGGTAAAGTGTCTGTCTACAATGCAGGAGACCTGGGTTCAATCCCTGGGTCAGGAAGATCCCCTGGAGAAGGAAATGGCAATCCACTGCAGTACTATTGCCTGGAAAATCCCATGGACAGAGGAGCCTGCTAGGCTACAGTCAATGGATCGCAAAAAGTCAGACATGACTGAGCGACTTCACTCATTCACTCATCGCTTATAATGTGGAATCTTAAAATGTGAAATCATTTATGAAACAGAAACAGACTCAGAGATGTAGAAAACAAACTTATGGTACCAAAGGGGGAAAGGGAGTGGGGAGGGATAAACTAGGACTTGGGATTAGATAACATGAATGACTACATATAAAATAGATAAACAATAAGGTCCTTTTGTATAACATAGGGAACTATATACAATATTCTGAATAAACCATAATGGAAAAAAAATAGTCTTATGAACCAATGCTTTTTAAAGTCCAAGTACCGAGACTACTCCAGAATCAAATTCAAGCTTTACACACCATCAACACAGAATGCGCTACAGATTTTTTTTTTTAAATCCTATAATGTTCCCTTTACCTTGAGTGTATTTAACTACTTTCCAAAGAACCATCAATAGTCTCCTCCACTAAGGCTGTTCTACCCATTTGGAACATTTGAAAGCTGACAGAGAAGACAATCATGACAGCTTTACCAAATCAGCAACTCAGGAATTGAGACAAAGCAGTCTACAATTAAAAGCCATGGATATAGTTACAGAATATCTAATTAATGGCTTTGACAAATGAACTCAAGGGAGTGAAGTGCCAACAAAGCTCACCAAGTGCAAAGGTCATTCAAAATAATCTATCACCTTATTAATGAATATAAATGCTGCTAAATTGCATGAATTCAGATTCATTTTCATTTAGGTGGAATATTCATTGAAACCATACATTACTGACTTCACAGCACCTGTCTTTCAGTTGACTGGTAAGAAAACCACTCTAATCCCAGTTTGCAGCCAAGAGTGTAGTGAAGTGAAGTCACTTAGTCATGTCCGACTCTTTGAGACCCCATAGACTGTAGCATACCAGGCTCCTCTGTCCATGGGATTTTCCAGGCAACAGTACTGGAGTGGATTGCCATTTCCTTCTCCAGGGGATCTTCCCAACCCAGGGCTCGAACCCAGAGTGTTAACTATCACTCACCTAACTCTCACTTAAATCTCTTCAGTCAAAATAAAACATTTTCACAATGCCATATATAATTTAATAAGGCCAAAAACCTCATGAAGGAAAAGGAAGAACATAAAGCATAGCACCTTGTCCCAACTATCAGTCCACTAACAGCATAATCCCACTCAAATAAAATAACAGCTATTGTGAAACTAAGAGCTATCCTTCGATGTTTCAAAAATCATACTTTGGTTAAATCCTAACTCTTCATAGATCTTCAAAATGAACATGCTCACAATACCATTTACCTGCAAAGGCCCTAAAAAGGCTAGGCAGCTACATCTGTTATTCTAACAACATGTTTGATGCTCAATAAAACATCTAGGGATGTATTTTCATCAACAGAAGAATCATCAATTATTTCTGAAGTCTTACAGATGCAAGTATAGACTCTGAATGGCTGACAAAATGAAAAGACGTATTTGATGAACTGATGCTACATGCTAAAACCAGTTTTATGTGAATCTTCTGTGTGTAGCTCAAAGAGGTGCTGGTGCCTAAGTCACGCTTTAAAAAAAAAGGGGGGGTGGGGGCGGATACTGCAGTGAGTGAGATGTAACAGCTGAGTCCTTCCAAGCCTGATAAATTGCAAACAGGTTAGAAAATAGGAGAGACGTTATTTAACTTCAAGGAAGGAAGCAGGAGAAAAACTCAATGCACACGACTAATTTTCATTTTTTTCTTCATTCCTATGTACCCAAAAAACAATCTGGGGAAACCAGTAAGGACAAGAAATATCAAGTATAGGAATTCGATACCAATGTAATATGAAACCCTCATTTCCGTTATTAAGCCAGAGGGGAAATAAAGCAAATACAAAAAGCAAATGTTGTTGATGCTTAAGCAAACCTTAGAAATAAGTGTGAGACTGTGGACTAGAATGAATCAAGAATAGATTTGCTCATTTTAGAACTTAGCAACATGAAGAAGTGTGCCCCCAAAGTTCCTCCAGCAATCAGCAACAAATTTAGAATGTGTTCATCCTGTTAGACAAAAGGTAGTCAAATGAACAAGTACCAAAAGCAAGAATTTAATCTCAATTAGTGAGACAGTTGGCCAATCCAAAACCATTTCCTTCCCACAAAGAACAGCATCTCTTTCATTTACAAAACGTACTTGAATGTACACACACACAGCTGTGACTTTATTACAATTAAGCACCAGGAAACTAGATAGCTTAGAAAAATGTCAATATAACCTACCTAAGGCCTAGATTATGAAATTCAACAACAACAAGAATTCCAAAAGTACTCTGCTCTGCTAAAGAATTTGATAGTGAGAGTAGCTAAAAAGTATAGTCAAATGAAAGATAAGATATATTTCTGATGCAAGCTGGATGGCATCATTTAGATCTCTTAGAAAAAAAAAAAACCACCTTTATCAAAACCACAAACCACATCACCGAATTATTTTTTCAGATTGATAAAATAGGAAATTACTTTTAATTTTCTCTTTTCCTAATTCACTGTATCCATATTCCTCACTTAGCACACAGTATTTTATAATTAAAAATAAATTAGTTTAACTATATAATCATTACCATGACTTTAAAGACACAGTATTGATTTAGACATATTTTATGACACAGTGCTTAGCTACTATATGCATGATAAATCTACTGCATTAATGAATAATTCCATGAATACCTGCGGATCATTACAGACTGAGGAAGAATGAATTAAGAGTCCTAGATCAAGGCATATTTAGGTTTTGTGTTTTATTTTTTTTTTTAATGACTAGGAGAGCTCCCATTCCACCTAGTCTGCCTGCTATTTGAGTCAAGACCCTTAAACCTACTGGATCCTAGTCCTCAATGATAAAGTACTATGGTAATTCTTACTAAATAACCAAATTCTGTCAATATTCAGTTACTAGAATGGGCTCTTCTGGCCTCTCAGCACACCAGAAAAAACTGGCTGGAACCTTAGTACATACAAATTTTTGTGACTTAAATTTTACAAAATTCCCAACTTTGAAAAACTGCAAAAACAGTACAAAGAACTCTCATTTACCTTTTAGCCAGGTCCATCAAGTTCTCACATTTTCTTGGCATGAAAAATCTGGTAAGTTTTGTTGTTTTTTTTAAAATCTATGATCTATTTTTTTTCCCTTTCTGGAAATGACTTTACATTATGACAAACCCTCTAATTTCTCTCACTTTAATGATATTAAATCAAATAGGTAACCACAAGAGAACCTGGCTGTTTCCTAGAGATAAACACGCAGCAAGAATTTAGTAAGCAGGGTTCATTCCCATCAGAGAAATCGTTAGGGTCCCTAAGATATTCTGGGAGTAAGTAATTCCTAATTACTGAATTCAGGTAGGAGATAAACAGAAAAAAATTATGAATTGACTGTAACAAATTTCAGTAACTACTAAACCAATTTTCTCCAATATCTTTTAAGTTTTTCTGAGTAACTCATTACCCTGACCACTATTATAACTTAATTCACCAATACACGTTTCTCTTATTAAGAAAAAAAAAACAAAAAACAAACCTCCAAAGAGTCTACAGTTTTTTTTTGTTTTGTTGTTGTTTAGTTGCTAAGTCATATCTGACTCATTGTGACCCTACGGACTGTAGCCCACCAGGCTCCTTTGTCCATGGGATTTTTCCAGGCAAAGATACTGGAGTGGGTTGCATTTCCTTAACTGTCCAGAATTACATCCTTAAGAACTTTGGGAGAGAATTTCATGATATCCACAAATTACTGAATACATTCTGGGGTGTTTCAAAATCAGAATAAATGTTCTTATCAGTTTGTTCTGATGAGCAAAAAAGGAAAGCAAGCATGCAGTCCTGGAAATAAGTACACTCTAGGGCAGCATGCCATCTTGCTCATTCACTGTCCCAGTTTTCACTGTTTAGAGACTGAAAACCTCCCTGTAACTGCCAGCCATCCTTCCTGCTTATTTTCCCCGCAGAATAGCACAGACCAAATGTCACCCTCCCCCTTCCCCCAGTATATGAACACTTAGCCTCTCAACTCCTACTGACCCTCTGTCAGATGTCTGCTCCTGCACCCTTCCAAAGAGGAGCCTCTGCATCTAGTTTGCCCCAACCTAAGTCTCCATCTTGTTTGGCCTTTTGAATGCATACTATCCTGCCAACAGTTAGACTTACCCCAATTAGTAGTGCCTACAGAGAAGATCCTTTCTTTCCATCCATTCTAAGCCTTCTTGCCCACCCAGGATCTACGGCATTCTACATCCTCTGCACAACAGTAAAACTTGTTTTTCTTTTTAATCTCTAATGAGACTTCTAGAGACAGTCCATTAAGCCCCAATTTTTTGTCAAAGAAACAATTCTAGTTCTGTGATAACTTGCAGAATACAAATTAGTGACCCAGGCTGATCCTTGCAAGTTTTATTTTTTAGCTCTTTTTTCCGCAGCTTAAACATTTTAGTTGGTGCTCTCCTACAAACATACAATTGTTTCTGAGAACTCTTAACACTGCAGTTTATATATAGTAGCAAAAACACCAGAATAAGAGGATTGAGATAATATATTACAGTCACTATGAAAATTCCCGTGAAAACCCAAGTTAGGAAAATGTGGCAATGTCTGGAATGAGGAGGCAGAGACCAAGAAAGAAAAACAGAGCCTCCACACAGGGGAGGAAGTAGTGACAAGATAGAGACTGGTAACATGCAGGGAGACTGTAACTGTATTAATAGACTAAAGGGCACTTAATAAGTATATTAAAGATGGTGGAAGCCAAGTTCCTCACTATGAAAGAATGGCATTACAAAAACAAGAAAGACATTCTTGAAAGAAAACTAAAATGAATTCTGTGGTGTTACATTGCAACTGGAGTTAATAATGAACTTGAGATTTTCAATATACTTAAATAAAGTAAAGTGAAGTCGCTCAGTCGTGTCTGACTCTTTGCGACCCCATGGACTGTAGCCTTGCCAGGCTCCTCCATCTGCGGGATTTTCCAGGCAAGAATACTGGAGTAGGTTGCCATTTTCTTCTCTAATACTTAGATAAAGATATAAATAAATACAGAGGTTAAATATATATGTATCCACTGAGGGCCTGAAAGCAATACCACACCAATAGCAATAAGCACACTAATTACCCAGATCTTTGCTTCTGAACACTCTTTTCCTCTAAAAGGAACCAAAGTTCCTTGGAGAAATGAGTGACTCCAGGACTGGGGCAGGGAAAGTATGAGGTGCACCTAGAACATCATCTTGTGCTAGAAAACAAGAAAATGTTCAAGTATATTTTGTCAATGGACATGTCAAAAAGACAGATATCAGCCTGAAAAGGGCTCTCACTGGGATAATCTGAACATCAAAATATATAATGGTATTAACAGATTGTAAGTCACTGAATAAACGAGGAAATCATGAGTCCATATAGACACAAATAAATGGTGTCATGGAGATGGAACTATCTACTTACAAGCATTTTTCCACATAACATCTACTACTTATAAGAGCAAAAAGAGTAACATCACCTAATGAAGCCTATCAGACAATACCTCAATAAAGCAGTCAAAGCAGTCCTCGTTAGCAGGGGGTCAAGCTGAAACTTGACACTTCTGTGATACTCCAATAGTACACAGCTTGAATCGTGAAGAAATAACAGATAAAAATCAAGAGACAGTCTACAAAATAACTGCCTTGTAATCTTCAAAAGTGCCAAAGTCACAAGTCAAGAAAAGACCGAGGAACTACTCCAGAAGGAAAAACACATTACGGGGACATACGATATAGAAGATACCACTGGGGCGACTAGCAAACGGGAATGCCGCTGAAGGCCTAGATAACAGCACTGTGCGTGCTAAGTGACTTCCGTCGTGTCCGACTACTTTCAACCCCATGAACTGTAGTCTGCCAGGCTCTTTGGGGATATCCCCATAATGCAATTTCCTGATCTTAATCATTATACTTCAGTTACATAAGAAAATGTTATTTTAGAAAATACTAAAATATTTGGAAGTTATGGACCATCAGGTCAGCAACTCTCAAATGGTTCTAGAAGTTATTTGTGATTTGTTTCTTAAATGAAAAAAGAAAGAAAACCCATTTAGGAATGTGGCAAATCTAGTTTCGAAACCAGATTCAGGCACTTACAAAGTACAAGGCTTTAGAGAAGCCGCTTAATCTCTCTAAATCTTTTTTGCTCACTTAATTAACGGGGATCAGTCTCATGATCTGGGGTTAGAATTAAGTGAGATGTGTTTATAAAACACCTTAGCACAAGTCCTGGCACTTAGTTATGCTGACAGTTCTACCATCTTCTGAAGATAAAATTTGATAACACTTGGTTTCCCCTAAAATACTTGGAAGAGAGTACCCAATCCTGGCTTCATCTACCGTCTTGCAGACTTCTGGGTGTCAACCACGCCTGCGATCTGCAATCCTGTAACACAGATGCGTGACCTGTCACTGCCTTTGTACAGAAGGAAAACACGAACGAAACTGTCTATGGTTCTCCATTTGTCCACAAGCCTGCAGTCTGGTTTGAGGTCGTGCGTTAAGAAATCTTTAAGTTAATTTTCTTGACCACGCTGCCAGTGATGGCTTCACCTCAGCCCACAAGGCAGCATTACTGAGTAATCCTACTCTCACTTAGCAGAACTAATTTGTCCAAGACAATGCATGCTTGTGATTTCAGCAAGGAGGGTTTTCTCAACTGAAGAGCAACCAGGGAAGAACTGCATAGCTCAAAGGGGGAAAAAAAAAAAAAAAACTTCCATTATCTGGAATGTGGAATAACAATCTTATAAAACACATTAGGTCTCTGTTGCCCGTATGCATTCACATAATCCCCATCATACTCTGTCCAGAGTGTGCAAGGTGTACACGAATATGTGCTGGCAACAAAGACCTAAACCATTTATCACACTCAACATTTGGCTTTCAAGGGTTTAACAGTTGAGGTTTCAAGGCTCACTATATGTAATGAATTATTTTGCTAGGTATGAATTTAAATTCTGTTGCAGGACAGCTGTGCAGGCATGAGGTAGTGAACTGATGTAGAAGCCTAAGCAGATCAGGTCACTGCAGTTTTACAGTTTTTATTTCACACAGGATCTTAAGTAATTATCAGAACAACTATGGGAGGTATGGCATTTTCACCCACATTTATACCTAAGAAAACTAAGAAAATAATATGCTTCACTGGTATCTTGAAGGTTTCAGAACGTATCTCCCATAAATTTCAAGGGCATACTACACTGTTACTTCAATGTTCATGCCTAAACTACCCAATTCAACTTTAACATCTCTGAGAGTAGGTTCTATATATACACTTGTCCTTACAGTGTTTAATGTAAGCAATAAACATAGCAGATATTCAAGAAAATTATCTTCTGAACAAATACAATTTCTTTCAACATAGTACTTCTTTTTCAAGTTTCAGCAGCCGAGATTACAAGCGTTTTCAGAAAGAAACAGTTTAAGTTTAAATTGGAAGCCTGAA
The DNA here is from genome assembly GCA_006410615.1 of Neotragus moschatus. Lineage (NCBI taxonomy): Eukaryota > Metazoa > Chordata > Mammalia > Artiodactyla > Bovidae > Neotragus > Neotragus moschatus. The sequence continues at coordinate 1,626,120 of SJYA01002871.1, forward strand.
GAACTTGCCTCCATTTGGTCTCAACTTAATTTTGGATCTGAAAGATAAAAGTTAACAAGGATAAGGTCTTCTGGTGAGGTCCTATTGAGTTCACATGAGATTTTCACATATTCAGTTATTTATATATTTGATGACGTATATGACATCATTACCACTTCTATCTACAATGTGCATCCATAATATTCAAACTGACATACTTTTGAGTGGTGAAAGGACACAAATAAAACACCACCACAGTCAACAGAAAATACATGGTTAACTGCCTAAAACTGTAATCATTTAAGTAAAAAGAAAAATCTGTTAACACTGTACATAATATGTTAACAACAGTAGGCCAGATTTCAGATTTGAAGCCATTTTTATAAGTCCAATGCTAACATTTCTATCTTGGTGAAATCAGGCTAAAGGCATTTGCAGGAAACCATCACCACTGTGGAGAAACTACACTGATGACGCTGAAACAGCATTTGCTGCCACTGCACATTAACGTCTCAGAGCTAGGCTGAAGCTTGGGGTATCCATCTTATAACTGAAAGTTGTACCCCTTGACCAGTATCTCGCATTTCACCAGTTCCTTAGCCCCTGGCAACCACCCTTCCACTCCCCTCCTGAGAGTCGGACTTTCAGATTCCAGGTATAACTGAGATGACACAGAGTTTGTTTCTTTGCTGGCTTATTTCACTGAGTATAATGTCCTCTAGGTTCATCCAGGTTGCTGCAAAAGGCAAATTTCCTTCTTTTTCATGGCTGAGTAACATTTCAGAGAGAGAGAGTGTGTGTGTGTCACTGTGTGTGTGTCAGTGTGTCACAGTGAGTAACATTTCAGTGGGGGTGTGGCGTGTGTGACATGTTATCTGTTCACACATTGACAGACACTACAGTGTGAATAATGCGACAACAATGACAATGCGAATGCAGTATCTCTTTAAGATACTGATTTATTTCCTTTGGATATACACCCAGTAGCAGGACTGCTGGATCATGTGGTAATTCTAATTTTTTGAGGAAGCTTACTATATTTTCCATAATGACTGTATGAATTTACATTTCCATCAACACTATACAAAGGGTCCCTCTTCACCATGCAGCTCACCAACACTTGTCATCTTTTGTCTTTTCTATAATAGACTTCCTAGTGTGAGGTAATCCCACTCCAGTACTCTTGCCTGGAAACTCTCATGGACGGAGGAGCCTGGTAAGGCTGCAGTCCATGGGGTCACTGAGAGCTGGACACGACTCAGTGACTTCCCTTTCACTTTTCACTTTCATGCATGGGAGAAGGAAATGGCAACCCACTCCAGTGTTCTTGCCTGGAGAACCCCAGGGACGGCGGAGCCTGGTGGGCTGCTGTCTATGGGGTCGTACAGAGTCAGACACGAGTGAAGCAACTTAGCAGCAGCAGTGTGAGGTAATATATCACTGTGATTTTGATTTGTACTAACCTGATGATTACTTTTTTAGATTCCAAGTATAACTGAAATGACACAGTGTTTGTGTCTCTGCCTGGCTTATTTCAGTCTTTTTATTGATCAGTCATGTGTATGCTTCTTTGGGGGAAAAAAGTCTATTCAGGTCCTTTCCCATTTTTCAATCAGGTTACCTGGGAAGGGTTTGCTATTGAGTTGTATGAATTCCTTATGCATTTTAGGTTATCAGACCCTCATCAAACACATGCCTTGTAAGTCTTTTCTCTCCTTCCATATACTGCCTTTTCATTTTGTTGATGATTTCCTTTGCTGTGTGGAACTTTTTATTTAGTCCAGTCATATTTATTTTTGGTTTTGTTGTCTGCATTTCTGGTGCATATCCAAAACCAATGCCAAGGTCAATAGCAAAGAGGTTTTTCTTTCCCTACGCTTTCTTCCAGAAGTTTTACAGTTTCACGTCTTATAGTTAAGTGTTTCATCTGTTTTGAGTTCATTTTCATGAACATGACATAAGGTGGCTGTTCAGTATTCTCAACACCATTTAATAAAAAGACTACTCTTTGCCCATTGTATATTCTCAGCAGCCTAGTCAAAGATTGTATAAATAGATATGATTGTATAAATAGATATACTTATAACTGGGCACTCGATTTCTTTGCATGGTTCTGTGTCTGTTTTTATGCCAGTACTACAATGTTTTGATTACTATACCTTTGGAAACAGTTTGAAATCAGTAACAACCAGCTTTAATTAACCAAGATTAACTTGGTTTTATTTGGAGTCTTTTGTGCTTCCATACAAAACTGAAGAAAATGTGGAAAATGCTGTTAGAATTTTATGCACTGAATCAATCTGGAAATTGCTTTAAGTAGTTGAATATTTTAACAATACTCTTCAAACTAATCAAAACAAGACACTTTTCCATTTATTTGTGTCTTCAATTTCTTTCATCAGTGTCTTTAGAGTTTTCAGTTTATTTTAAATCTATGCACAATTATTCCATGCCAGCATCTAGATTCTAGAGCCAAATTTTCTCCTTGAATAAAAACAAATCTAGATATTAGCACTGCTCATCAGTAATGTTTTACTACACTGCTTCTAAAGAGAAACCACTTACATGCATGTATTAATAAACATAAATAGGTTAAAAGTAAAGAAGGGGAAAAAACATACCATGCTAACATTAATCCAAAGAAAGCTTGAGTAGATAAAATTAATCCCCAAGTAAATTTCAAAACAAATATTACCTAGAATAAAAGTAAGTTATTTCAGAATAATGGATCAGTTCCTAAAGATACATAAAAATCCTAAACATTTATGAACTTAATAATAGAGTTTCAAAATATATGAAGCAAAATGTGACAGAACTATAACAGGAAAAAATAGAAAAATACACATTTATAATCAGATATTTCAATACCTCTCTCTCAATAACTAATAAATACAAGAAAGCAAAAACAAAGAAACGTAGTACGCTTGAATAAACACTATCAACCAACCTGACCTAGTTGACATTTATAGAACATACCACTCAACAACAGCAGGCTGCACCTTCTTAAGCACACATGAAACATTTACCAAGACATGACATATTGGGCTATAAAATAAGTAGCAATAAAATATTAAAAGAACTGAATTCACACAAAATATATTTTCTGAATACAAGAGAATTAAGATAAAAATAATATTACAATATCTGGGAAATACCCAGGAAAGGAAAAAAATAAAAGAGATAGTATACTGAAATGCCCCATAGTTCATAATACCTCAGTTCAGTCCAGTTCAGTCGCTCAATACAGAAGAATTATTTAACTAAAAGTTGCACTGTAAACATATCTGGAGGGGAAGGGGATGGGGAGCAGGATGTGAAAAAGCAAACATTTTATACATTGTAACAAAAAGTTTAAAATGCCTAAAAGTGATCAATCAAAATGTAGCAATATATGTACACTAATCATAAATACACAGTATAAATTTAGAAGAAAAAGAAGAACTGAAAGTAGCTGCATCTGGGAAAAATTGGAGAGAGTAGGGTAGGGTGGGGCATTTTATTACATGTAATATTTTGGCTATTTCAACTATGTGCATGTAGTACTTTGGCAAAATACATACTTTCTAAAGCAATTTCACCTATCTCGTGTCATTTGATTCCTAGTGAGAGAGGTATAATGACCTCCACATTCCAGTCTGCCCCAAATCAAAGCCACTACACTTTCTTGATAAATTATATATACACAATACTTATCATGGCATCGTTTATACAGACAATTAAAGGAGGGTAAAAAATAGTTTTCTGTTCTCATTTTCATTTCTGTAAATACTTTGTTTCCACTCTTGTCTACTGAAGATTACTAGTTTATTGGTTGACAGAATAAGGAATATTGACAATTAACTTCCCATTGATAATGGATTTTTAAAAGAAACTGGGACAAAGATTGATTCTTGGCAAATGTGGAGAGCAAAATTATACTTAAAATCCAAGAGTAAATAGCTCCTTTAATTATTATTTTAATTGTGGTAAAATATACATAACATCAAATTTACCATCTCAACCATTTTAAGTGACAGTTTAGTGGCATTTTGTACAATCACCTCTAGAATCATCCTTCCCTCCCTCAGCCACTGACAACCACCATTCTACTTCCTGTCCTGTCGATCTGACCGCTCTAGTTAGGCACCTCCTATAAGTGCAATCAGTTATGTCCTGTTCTCTGCCTTATCTCACTTGGCACAGTGTCCTCAAGGTTGATCCATACAAAACTTTTAAAAAAACTAGTTTCCAAAGGAGTAAAAAAAAAAAAAAACAATTTCTTTGACAATGCTGGAGAAATTAAATCACCAATGAATTGAAGAGATACTAGTTAAGAAAAATTAATGTTCCCTCTCCCCTCAATCATGATTCTTTAGTGGGCACTAAAGAATAAGAGGAGTAAGTCACAACTGTAAACCACCAAGAAAAGGTTTCTTGGTACTTCATATAATGTGCATGAAGGAAGGGGGAAACCCAATTCTGCTTCTGAAAACTCCAAACAATTACTTTTCCTTTAAGGTTGTACACTTCTATGTTGTGCAGCAAAGGTCTATAAGAAAGGGCTTCTGTAAATTCAGACTGAGTCTTTGTTTTCTATTTTAAGGGTGAGGCCACACAAAGACAAGAGTGCTAACAATGTTAGGTGTTCACAAAATAGCGAGTCATGGTACACATAAATCAGTAGCGAAATAGCCTCCATTCAGTCATACAGAGCACAAGTAGAAAATACATGAAATCTGACCTTTACAATATACTTTGAAAAGGTCCCCTTGGCTGCAGTGTTGTTTTTTAAAAAACAGGCTTGTTGTGTGCCTTTTCATTCCCTTCCATTCTCTTATTCAGAATCTCTACCCTGAATACCCTGCATTTATTTCCATCTGAAACCCACACAGAGGTCCTAGACAGCCTTTCAGTGCAGCCACTAAACAGACAAAGGAGATATCAGCCCTTTGAGATATCAAAAACACCACTCTAATATTGGGGTGCGCTGGTTCTCTGAATTCTGATTTATGCTGGAACTAGAGTCACCCACAGAATTTTAACAAGGATTGATAACCAGTAGTGCCTCAAGTGTCCAGGGGTCTGGCAAGCACTTAACCAAGAGCTATGCTTTTCACAGGTTCAAAATATTAATACCAAAAAAGTAAAAAATCTGCTTAAAACAAAGTCAGATATTTTATATGATAACCATACATTTTTTAACACTGTTTTAGGCAAGACATTCACTTTTGTCTTATAAAGATTATATCTGCCATATACAATAATAAATGAATACCACTGCTAAGATTATGTCAATGATATATACAAAAATAAGTGACTACCACTGCTAACTAATATAAGACTATGTCAATGACATTCCAACACAAAATTCCTAATGTCCAAAATCACCTGCTTCATTGTTATTTACTAAGCAGTTGGCCACAACCCCTCAAAAGACAAAGTGTTACATATACAACACTGTCATTACCTAAATTCTTAAATGCTACAAAAGCTGTGACACCATCTCCATGTGACACCCACCATATGTCAAAACAACACACCTCACTCATCCCAAAAGAGAACTGCATTTATTGCTTTTGACTTCCCTTTCAATGAAGACAAACTTTGGCCAGAAGGAAGCATACAAGGTTTTTTTCTTTTCTTTTTTAGGCTGCTTCTCCAGCAGTCTTTTAAGAATTTTGAGAGTAGAATTTTGTCTGCTTTGTGGTATCTCATAAAACCAGACCACATGATAGAAGGACATCATAAAAAGGTCTATTCCCAGAGAGCACATATATCTCAGGACATGAAACACTCTATCTTAAGTTGGGGCCCGGGGGGAGGTGATGGGGTGTGGGTGTGGGTGTGTGTTTATATATGTATGTGTGTGCATGTGTGTATATATATACATAAAGACTTGTGAAGTTTAGGGTCTTAAATAATGATACAAAGAACATTTTTGGGACATCTTAGTAATTCTTCAATTGCTATATGAGATAAACTTAATTTATAACACAAGTATGCTTAAGGAAAATTTTAAGATTAAAATAATTGTAATAAATATATCTTAAAGGATACTAATGTGCATGTAAAAACATAAAGTTGTCAACTGTACCTACTCTACTGAACAAGAATAAACTTAAGTAACAAACATCAGCAAATGAATTAACAAATGGTAGAATAATACATATAATCCCTTATAAATATTCACAAATAAAAATGTTGTTACCACTTTGTTATAGATTTCTTTCTGGTTCCATCTTCAAGATTACTAACACAGCACAGTTACAATGAAAGGAGAAAGGAAAATGAGGTTGAAAGATACACAGAAAAGATGAAAAAACAAGCCAGTTTTTATTCCCATTACTTCAGTTTATTTTGAAACTCGTTAATTTAATAGACATTAGGAATAAACCAGTGTTTTAGGTAGGAAAGACTAAGATTTCATGCAATCAAATATTCCATGATCACCACTTTTTAATAACTCTTGATTAATGGAGATTTAACACTGGAAACAGTGTCAGACTTTATTTTGGGGGGCTCCAAAATCACTGTAGATGGTGACTGCAGCCACGAAATTAAAAGATGTTTACTTCTTGGAAGGAAAGTTATGACCGACCTAGATAGCATATTCAAAAGCAGAGACATTACCTTGCCAACAAAGGTCTGTCTAGTCAAGGCTATGGTTTTTCCTGTGGTCATGTATGGATGTGAGAGTTGGACTGTGAAGAAAGCTGAGGGCCGAAGAACTGATGCTTTTGAACTGTGGTGCTAGAGAAGACTCTTGAGAGTCCCTTGGACTGCAAGGAGATCCAACCACTCCATTCTAAAGGAGATCAGCCCTGGGTGTTCTCTGGAAGGAATGCTGCTAAAGCTGAAACTCCAGTACCTTGGCCACCTCATGAGAAGAGCTGACTCATTGGAAAAGACTGTGATGCTGGGAGGGATTGGAGGCAGGAGGAAAAGGGGACAACAGAGGATGAGATGGCTGGATGGCATCACTGACTCAATGGACATGAGTTTGAGGGAACTCTGGGAATCGGTGATGGACAGGGAGGCCTGGCGAGCTGCAATTCATGGGGTTGCAGAGTCGGACACGACTGAGCAACTGAACTGAACATTTCTAGACTTCCTAAAAACAATGTCATAAAACACTTATAACATATACTGAGTAACTGAATGGGCACAGAAGAAATGAACAATCTAGGTTTCAGTTGCCATTAGAAGTGCAGTATCTGTGTTAAAAAGTATTTTAAGAGAAATTTTTTCTCACACCAATCTGTGCTTCAAGCATGGGAATAAATTAACAGTGACTGGATCTTAAACCATATTAGCCAAAGAAAACACCACTGTCACCTTACACAAAGCTAGCACATTCAGTGATTTCTTAAGATACTGATTATTTTTAAGTCATCTGTCTTGGCCAGTCAACAGAACTATGTTAAGAAGACAGGTAATTCTCTTTACTCAGAAAACTGTTTTAACTNACTGGATCTTAAACCATATCAGCCAAAGAAAACACCACTGTCACCTTACACAAAGCTAGCACATTCAGTGATTTCTTAAGATACTGATTATTTTTAAGTCATCTGTCTTGGCCAGTCAACAGAACTATGTTAAGAAGACAGGTAATTCTCTTTACTCAGAAAACTGTTTTAACTCTCAGATGGTAAAGCGTCTGTCTACAATGTGGGAGACCTGGGTTCGAGCCCTGGGTTGGGAAGATCCCTTGGAGAAGGAAATGGCAATCCGCTCCAGTACTCTTGCCTGGAAAATCTCATGGACAGAGGAGCCTGGTAGGCTACAGTCTATGGGGTCGCAAAGAGTCAGACACAACTCAGCGATTTCACTTTCACTTTCTACTTTCACTATCATTCTGAGTATTAATCTTCAAAAATTGAGTACAGTGCCTTTAATAATATTGTTATAATGACTTTCTTTTAAAACCATCAATAGGGCTTTCAAGACATTATGACAGTGTTAGAAAGGTGTAGTTTAGTCTAGCTCAGTCCCATTAAACTAGCTTCTTCCAGTTCAGAGCTCACTTTTCCAGAAACATTTTTCCTCCCAACAGGGTATACCTATATACTTTTTAAGTATTTTATAGAAATGTATTCCTCTTCTTCTCTCTTGCATATATAGGTTAATTAATGTTAAAATCTTGTGTAAGCCCATTACCAGTTTTTATATGTGTAACTTTCCCCTTGGTATCTATATTTCAAAGCTTTTGATAAAATTCTGTTTTTCCCTTCAAATCAAGTCCAACGGAAAACATTTAAAAAAAAACAAAAAGCAACTTCATTGCTTTCCTTATGCCAAGGTTAGATTCTAGAGCTGATCTGGCATATCAGCCAAAAACAGAACTCCATTATTTTTAAGGATAAATACAAATACAATATTTGAATCAACTTATGAGAGGTCTCCCTATGGAGTGAATTAGTAAACTGTCAGCCTATAAAGACCTATTCAAAGACATCTGTGTTTTAAACATTTGATGAAAGTGTTGCTAAAATTCCAAATAGTCTTGTCACTGATAGCTCAAAATTCTATTTATCATGTAAAAATAAAGTAACATGCTCATAACTAAGAAAAAAATCTTACATTTTCCTCATAATTTTCAAGTATCTTTGGGAGGGGGACTCTACTGCATTAAAAATTTGGTTTGATATATTAGAAAAGTAAAAAGGCTAACACAGTTATGTTTTATAGACCTTCACCTTCCTAAACATGAATAATTCAAAATTCAGAAACTGCAGCAGAATTAAAGTCTGCAGAAATTTTAAAACTGTTGCTATCACATCTTGATCATGGGGGCGGAAAAAGCTGAAATGACAAACTTTAAAAGTTACTTAGTCCATAAGGAAATTTACAAAACTATATTTTATGGAGGTAGTAACTATTTACCTTTCTTTCCCCCCTTTATAAGTGCTGATCTTTTGTAATGGCTTTTCTTTGTGAGCCCAAGAGTTAAAACCATCTCTTTTACTCCCAAATGAGTGTCAGTCCCACTCAAGAGGTGCCATGTTTTATTTAAAACATACTCTTTCTCAGTAACCACTTTGTTCTAATTGGCAAGGCAAAGCCAGGTCCCTAAAGCACACAGCTCGTTACATTCAGTTTGGATTACAAAAACACACAATGAAACAAACTGCATCGAAATGTACAAATTAACAGTGCAGGGGTATGGACAGAGAGGTGGAATTAGATTGTAATATGGAACAAAATCCACAGGGAGGCTAGGGAACAAATCACTAGTGTCTCAATAAACTATACAAGGTTTCCAAATGAGCAAATACATAAGGCTGAGGACAGGCTCTTCCATAATTCAACCAAATTGCTTAAATATGGATACGACAAAACAAGACTTTTTCCCAATACTATTATGCATACATGTGTATGAGAGAATAGGAATACCAACAAGAAGGTTTAACAAATGAAACCTGCAGGTTGCACTGTCTAAATATGAAACTCATCTTTGCCTTCACACTGACAATGTGCAAACCAGCCCAGCAATTAAATCATACCTCCAAATATTTTTGAAAAAAATCTTCTGAGAAGCAAAACACAGGAGACTAAATTTAAAATAGTGCATCACTATGCAGTACAGAGGGCAGGGTTAATGAGCTAAAAGTTACATGAACAAGAAGAAAGACATTAAGAAATGAAGATCTCACCACCAAAATAGAACAAGAACTAGACGTTAACACTCCCCCCACCACACATGCACATCTTTCCCCAAATCAGCTACTCTGTGAAGCTTCCAGCACTGTTTCTCCAGTTCTCCCTTGAGACAGACAAACTGCAACTGAACTAAAGGAAAAGAGAACAGGAAAAGTGTCTAACCTTAATCTACATACAAATGCAAAATAATCCAACAGCTACATTCCTGCAGAGTGTTTACAGTACCACCCTGTCTACACCAGCTACCTTCACGGCTGACAACATCAAATAGTCGTGGAAGACCGGGACTGGTGTGTCAACACCTAAAATCAAATTTCAGTTCTCTGCTTAAATTTAATTCTGGGAACATTATTTAATCCATCAGACCTGCGGTGTCTTTATCTGTGTCTTTAACTGCCTTATTAAAAACACAAAGTTGTCCATGCACTGCCTCCATCTTATTTTACAAGTAGTTCTTATTTCATTGCTATTTTAAGTATCCTTTTTTGGCATTCTCTTCTTAAGATTATGTACCCTTGTTGGTTTTCTCCAAACCAGAAGTCTTAATGTATTTTTTTTTCTCCTCTATAAGCCAATATTTAGTCTAAAAGTAAATTAAGAAATTTAAAACTTTAGTAATAGTTAAGACTGCTTCCCAGGTGGCTCAGTGGTAAAGAATCCACCTGCAATGCAAGAGACACAGGTTCAATCCCTGGATCAAGAAGATCCCCTGGAGAAGGAAATGGCAACCACTCCAGTATTCTTGCCTGGGAAACTCTATGGACAGCGGAGCCTGGCAGGCTACAGTCCACTGGGTTGCAAGAAGAGTCACACATGACTTGGCTGGCGACTAATATTTAAGACTATTAACATATAGTCAGTTCTACTTGATACACTAAGAACCAGTTGAGCAGTTGGGTTTTTTTAAATGATATAAAATTTTGTATTGTTAAAGATCGTATTGTAGTTATACATTAATGGTCTGCAACTAACGCTCTATCTTTTCTCCCACCATCACTTCTACGGACTAAGAATTAAGTATAACCAGGAAAAGTATCAAAAAACAACCTTATGATTACCCTCTAATTCAAGCACAAAGGAAACAACCAGACTAAGAACAACTCTAAGTGCCTGCAGCACATGGGGTTAAAACGAGCAAAGCACAGAAGCGTCCTCATGCTTTCTGAGTCTACCTGATAGTTATCCATTTTCCCACCAAATCTAAAAGAAGCCCATAAAACCGAGTCATCATTTTTATTTAGTCTGCATTCGTCTGAAACCATGAAGCTTCACTTTTCATGTCATAGAGGGCTGACTTTATTACAGGAAAAGGAGCCAACCATATCTAAGCAAAGTAGATCTCAGACCTGGCGGGTCTCCAAGCCTCTTTCACAAAGGTGCCCATCAGTATAAAATTTAAGCACATACCTCTTATAGGTCTTTTTGTTTTGAAAATAGTTATATACTCCTACAGTGGATTAAATGGTATGTGTACTCAGTTACTCAGTCATGTCCAATTCTTTGCAACCCCATGGACTGTAGCCCACCAGGCTCCTCTGTCCATGGAACTCCTCAGGCAAGAATACTGGAGCAGGTTGCCATTTCCTACTCCAGGGGATCTTCCTGACCCAGGAATCGAACCCACATCTCTGGCATCTCCTCCACTGCAGGCGGATTCTTTACCACTGAGCCACATGGGAAGCCCCAGTTAAATGATGTGCCCCCTTCACAACCACCCACCGCCCAAAAAAAAAAAAAAGTCCACCTGGAACCAGTGAATGTAATCTTATTTGGAAACAGGATCTTTGCAAACATAATTAAGGATATTTTAGATAAGCTCATCCCAAGTAAGGATGGGGCCCTGAATCCAATGACACTCATCCTCAGACAAGACAGACACACACAGGTGAGAAAGCCACGTGTAAATAAAGGCAGACGGGAGTAATGTGCTAACAAACCAAGGAGAGTTGGAAGCAACCGGAAGCTAGGAGAGGCAAGGAAGAGGTTCTCTCTTAGAGGCTCCAGCCCTGTGGCTGACATCTTGATTTCAGACTTCTGGCCTCCAAAACTCTGAGAGAACAAATTTCTGTCGTTTTAAGCCACCAAATTTGTGGTAATTAGTTATAGCAACTTTAGGGACTGATACCAATAAGATTATATACATTATAAGAACCAGCAATTTTTGAAGAATGATAAAAACAAATCTTAGTAGAAATTCCAACAATCTTGTGCAATATCACCATTAGACACCACAGCTTTAGACGGATAACCTGGGCAGAACCGAGTTCAAGAAACAGAGCCAAACTATCTCACAATACTCGAGGACTCTTAAATTTCTTCCTCTTTACCTAAAACGATGACACACGGTCACAATTTTTCTACTTAAGGCCTAAAACAATTTTTCTACTTCTGCTACTTAAAGCACTGAGCATTTTGTTTCCCATTAGAAATGCAACAACTATTTTTGACATAATTTCCATGACAAGATCATCTTCAATTTATCTTGACTAGCATAATAATTAACCACACAATTTTAAAATGCTTATTAGTAAGACAGCAAACTGCTATAGACTAAGAGGTCAGAAAAAGGTTGCCAGAGTTCGGCTTTGCTAATCAGTTAAGGACCTGCTGCCTCTGACTTGCTTTCAGTTGAGAGCAAGGAANCCATGACAAGATCATCTTCAATTTATCTTGACTAGCATAATAATTAACCACACAATTTTAAAATGCTTATTAGTAAGACAGCAAACTGCTATAGACTAAGAGGTCAGAAAAAGGTTGCCAGAGTTCGGCTTTGCTAATCAGTTAAGGACCTGCTGCCTCTGACTTGCTTTCAGTTGAGAGCAAGGAAGCTACATCACAAAGATAGGATTTCTAATACAGATACAGTGTTACATATTCAAACAAGTGTTAAAACAGAGAGAGAGAAAGACAGAGAGAACATGAGGTCATGACAACTGTGGTATAAAAACAGTAGTTGAAAATCAACTTATATGTCTGTCCCTCAGCAGAGCACTAGATAAACTGTAGCAGAGTATAATGCAAGTGAGCAATAATTTATCAACCAAACTGGGGCACGGAGAAGTACAAAGGGACAATGCTAATTTCACTGATACAAAAATCATAGACTAAGACTGTTCCAGGAAATTAAGAAACAAAAACCACAAACTAAGGCTGTTCCAGAAAACTAAGACTTTTGTGATAATAGATTATAATACTTAACATGAACCAGAGCAACATGTGTCAAAATGATTACTTGGGAAAACCATTATTTTGAAAAATACAGGGACTTCCTTGGTGGTCCAGTAGTTAAGACACTATGCTTCCAAAGCCGGGGGTGAAGGTTCAATCCCTGGTCAGGGAACTAAGACCCCAAATTCCACGTGGCCAAGGATAATCATAAATGCAAGTTGCAGGATAAGTAGTGTAACAAACTACTTTTACATATAAAAACAGAATCACACATTGTTTATATAAATACCTATTCATAGTAAAAAGTATAAAGATAATAATTATGGTAAAAGAGAACTGTAAGATTTTAGTTCCCTTGTAAGATATGTTATAGAGCAAAAAAAAAAACTACAAAATGTTTTTACTAATTCTGGGTTAGCATGTGGACGTTTATTACTGACTACTTTCTATAGTATTCTGAATTTCAGACATCCACACCAGACAGATACCCAACAATGTACACAAAATACTTCAGAGAATCTGATGAGCTAAACTTTCTCTCTCTAACAAAGGGCAAAGACTAATAGAGTTTTGCCAAGAAAATGCACTGGTCATAGCAAACACCCTCTTCCAACCACACAAGAGAAGACTCTACACATGGACATCACCAGATGGGCAACACCGAAATCAGACTGACTATATCCTTTGCAGCCAAAGATGGAGAAGCTCTATACANACAGAGGATGAGATGGTTGGATGGCATCACTGACTCAATAGACATGAGTTTGAGTAAACTCTGGGAGTTAGTGATGGACAAGGAGGCGTGGTATGCTGTAGTCCATGGGGTCACAAAGAGTCAGACATGACTGAGCAACTGAACTGAACTAACAAATACATGACAGGGTGTGTGTTATACTTGAGTAATCACTCTTGGACTTTTGGCTTTAAAGAAATCAAAGAATATACAATAGTAACCAAGTTAACAGAATTACAAAAACATAAATACCCTATTCAAATGCTTCATTTTAAGAGCAGCACCTGCCTTTCTTCTGGGAAAAGGTGATTTGAAAAATCGACCTATGAGAAGCATACAGATTCTACTATCCTGCTCAAATTCCACCATCCTATAAAATACTTAGAGTGGGTGTTTTGTTTATTCTGTTTTACTGATGGATACAGGGTTCCCACAATTTCTAAAAGGGAACATGAATTACAAGAAGTGCTTAAAATGTTCAGATTCTCTAAGTTCCTCTTACTATACATCCTCAAAACTCAGCTGTAACCTACTGATACCATTCTTCCTTTCAAAAGTGACTGGAATCAGGCCACTTCTACTCTAAACTTCTAACAGGAAATGGAAGCAGAAAAGAAATTAGAGTGTAACTCCAAAGCAGTAGAGTCCCAGATTCATGAGGAAATAGTTTGCTTATTATTGCCCTGTTATGAAAAGTACCATGAAATTCAAGTCCCCTCGAGGAAAACTGCTTGCATTTGGCTTAACTACCACTCCCCACCTCATGCCCACCACTGCTGTATCATTTCTTCTGGATGTCAACTCTGAGATTCCCTCTGCTGCTAGCTACAGCCAACTTTATTTTGCTCATTCCAGAAACTAACCGCTTCTGGAGTCTGTCAGACATAAGTAGAATGCACTTAACTTTTTAAAAATGTGTAATTTTTACAATTACTTGATAATAAAAGTCTCAACAAACAAAGTCAAAATTAATTACAACTCCCCCCAATACTAAGACTACCAAAATTAAATTTTTCATATAACCTCCACTCAGCTTTATCCCATGCAACTAAATACATATATTCAAAAACAGTATACAACACATATACTTCAATCAGAATTTAAATAATGTCCCTATGTTATTTTTAAAAGGAAAAAAAAATCACAAACAAGCCAATGGCATGGTAAGAGCAGAAATTATGAAACTCTAATCACTTTGGATTTACACAGACTAAATGGCAATAAGCAAGCTTGGAAATTTTCAGACTGGACATAACATATGTAGCAGTGAGGAAGAAGGAACCTTACTGTAATACTAGCTATTTCAATCCCTTAAAGCCTCTCTCGAAAGTCCACTTTAAATTTAAAACAATAAGTAAAACAATATCAAGAAATAAAGTGAAGATGATATTACTATGCTAAGTTAAAAAATTTTCTCCCAGCTGACAAAGGCTACTAACAAATATATTCAATGATAATCACATTTTTCTCCAATGTTAAATATCAGAATGCAACATCTAAGCTTATTCATGTGAACAGGGACCTGAAAACAGATTCCTATGAAATCAAGTACAGTTATCTCTAGAGTCATAGTAGAACATGCTTCCTACACGACATGTATCATTTTATCGCAATGTTTTTCACCACTAACAAAGCACAAGACACAACTAATTACGAAGCAAAAGTATGATTAACTATCTTTCCACTAAGAAATATGTACTGAAAAGTTACACTGAATCTCATTTTCAGAAAATTAAATTAACCATTACCTCATAATTTAAGGGATGATTTATCTCCTTTAATTAGTCTTCAACTGACAAGATGTGTAAACGTAGTAATGCATCAAAAGTATTACTTTTTAAAGGAAATATTCTATAAAATGGGCTTCCCTAGTGGCTCAGCAGTAAAGAATCTGCCTGCGATGCAGGAACAGGAGATATGATTGCTGAGTCAGGAAGATCCCCTAGAGGAGGGCATGGCAACCTAAGCAAGTATTCTTGCCTGGAGAATCCCATGGACAGAGGAGACTGGCCAGATACAGTCCATGCAGTTGCAGAGACGGACACAACTGAAGCAACTTAATATATACACCCAATTCTACAAAAGGCTTAGAAAACAACAACTTCCTGCACTGTGATTAATCATCCCTCCCTTATTTTTCCAATTTTATGTGAATCACGGAATAGCAAGTTTCTTAAAAGTTAGGCTTAAATGGAGCAATATGTTCAAAATCATGTCTGCAGTTTAAAAGAACCTGCTTACTTTGATTTTGCAATGAAGTACTTTTGTCAGTCAATAAATAGACATATTAGGGTCCTTTTTTTTTTTTAAGAAATTGCTAAAAATTATTAAAAACCACATATATGCCATCTAAAGGTCTGTAAGAACAAACTGGTTCTTTTACACTCAGCACTTGTTAAGTTTGTCTTCTGATAAGCATCTGTCATCAAAGAATCTACTTAAACAATCTCCCATCCCTTGGAAACTATCTTCAGACTCACCCCCTTGTAAAGTATAGTGGTCCATGGATCACAGCTACTACTCTCTGTTACCAGACTCTTCCATCCCCTACAGCAAGCATTTCCAAGGATGGTAGAGATGAGTTATTTCAGTCAGTTACTTCATTAAAAATCTCTGCCTTCCCCACTTGTGATCATCCTGTTTGATATTTCTGACATATATATTTTTTTCAGCAAACTCATTATGTGAAAAGCATTGCTTTAATGATAGCTGAGCTTCAATACCGTAGTATGGGAGATCGTTGTGAATTTGATACTAAATGTCCCTAAAAATCCAGATCAGTTGGAATCTAAAACTCAAAAATTCATTAAATGAGTTGGCACTCAAACAGAAAATAACACCCCAGGCATCTCTATAGTTTTAAGAGGCAAGACCACCCTTCAGATGCTATGTCTGACCTTTTGTATACCTTAACACAGCTCAAGGCAACTGGAATTAGTTCATGCTTCCACAAAGAAAATCACATAATCCAAATTAGTCAAGAGCTCAGAGTAAACCAAGATCATAAGAAATCAGCTGGTTAACATCTTGCCTAAAGATAGAAAGGAAATATGCCCTATTTTCCAAAGAGAATGAGATCTCCAGTAACTCAATGACTTTCCAATGAATTTCTGCAATTGAGTGGTTTTAAACTTTTTAAACCATACTTCATCGTAACATGTATTTATATCACAACCCACTGCGTGTTATTTTCATTGATGTGTATCTCAGAAATCTCACAAATACCTTACCCTTGATATCTGTGATGCACTCAGACTGTTTTCCATTGTACTCAAATTCTAAATGCTAAACTGATTTCTATACCCACTAATGATCCACAATACAAAGTGTGAAAAATTGCATTAAAAAGTAGTGTTTTAACCAATAAAATGTTTATATCATCTTAATATAACTATCAGTAGCATGTCATGAAATTTTTTGCTATTATAAATATTTACTGATTTGTTAAGTAAAGCCATACAAAAAGCCAATATGAAATGTTTAATGAAAAACAATAGTATGGCAGGTAACATATTATAACGGGGATAGGAAAAGTTAAAACCAGACAAGACTTTAAACATGTTTTTACTCATTTCATTCAATTTAATGCACATATGTTGTAACAAACTCACTTTCCCACCACACATAGTTGTGAAAATGAATCTTGAAAAATCTCTTTAACTGAATGGTACACAACAGCTATTTTTAAAGCAACTTTTCCACCTTTTAAAGTATACTGTACACTTTAAGATACACTTTAAAAGACTATTTAAAATCACAGTGGCTTTTGGACAAAGTAATCTTCATGTTGTCTTGCACATTTCATGCCTCTGCTGCAATAATGCATTTCTATACTTTATCTTTATACACCAACAAAATCCACCACTGTATCTTTAAAGTTCAATGATCTTTTCTCTTCTAAATTTCAAAAAGAACACCAAATGCTGCTTCAGCAAAGCAGGATGTTGCTTAGGAGTTACTCCTTTCAACTGAGGTTGGGGAAATCAGGAGCAGAGGGGTAGAGATAAAGAAAAAAAGAGAGAATATTTTCATGACACACTTGAAAATGTTCTCAGTATTTTTAAAAGCAAAAATAACAAAGCTGTATAAAGCGTAAATGGACACAAGACCACCAGAGACTCAAAAAATAATGACAACCATAGAAAATAAGACTGTAACAGATCCAAAGAAACATGGCTGAACTATTTTCATTGATAATGTTTAAATTTTGTATTTATTTAGGGGCATGAGACAGTTCTTTGAGTATTGGATATGAACCACCTGACACAAGGTACCTGACTTTTCGCCCCAGCTACACTTCACTGAATCATACGGGGGAACTAGTTTTACATGGAGAAAGACACACAATATACATTTCTCTCACTGCTACTCTATCTTTACTACAAATGAAAATATGGAAGTGTTAAGTCTCTCAGTCATCTCTCACTCTGTAACCCCATGGACTATAGCTGGCCAGGCTCCTGTCCATGGAATTCCCCAGGCAAGAATACTGGAGTGTAGCCATTCTCTTCTGCAGGGGATCTTCCCAACCCAAGGACTGAACCTGGGTCTCCTGCACTGCAGGCCGATTATTTACCATCGGAGCCATAAGCTCTCACCAGTGAGAGAGCATTTCCTCGTATCTGTTATTGCAGATAAGCAGAGCAAGAAAAGCAGAACACATTCACTTAACATGGCAGAGATTCTGTTAAAAGTTGAATAAAAGGTACCTTACCAGTACCTTTTCCTTTTAAAAACCTAAAGAATCTGACAAATTCCAGACTTTTAATAGAAACAAACTGCCAACCTTCCCAACCTTCCCGACTCCATCCAACCTATCCCCTAGTTTAGGCATAAAGGTCTAGAGATCACACTATGATTATTTCTTTGTCCAACAGCACAGTGAACAGAAGATGAATACTGACAAAGATTCTCTCCTCAACCAAATTCCAGCCAGGGTCTGTCCTCTTCTCAACCATGCCTCAACCTTAGCCTATAAAAACTAGAGTATCGACACAAATGATTTCATATACTCCTATCCCTCTATGCTAATAGATTTAAATAACCACTAATACAGTTTTTAACAACTCAAGGACCCATTCCGAGGATGGTCCTAGTCCCTCTTATTTAAAGTGCCTCTCTGCGAAAGCTCAAAGCTGCCAAAAGAATTTAAGATCTGTTCTAGCCAAAAGCTGACCATAGGCCCCTGACTACCCTATCCTACAGCATTTACTTAAAATGGCTTAAAATGTGAATCCTTCCTTTATCCCCCTTTGAGATGTATGTGTATCTGCAAAAATTCAATCACTCAGTAGTGTCCTTCCCAAGGACATGAAAGCCATTTCTCTAACTGTACCCACTGGGAAGAATAGGGCTTCAATCTCTCACTTCCTCTGCGTAGGAGGATAAAATCCTCACTTCAATAACTGTCAACTAACAGACACAGCCAGGCTAATCATCATTTATATTAACCAGCCCTTTGTGATTTTCCTACTCCCCTGATCATCCTGAGACAAGCTAGCAATCCCTCCCCTACTCCCTCATTCTTCCTTTAAAATGCCCAGTTCCCTCTAGACAAGTCCCCTCTTCCCTACTAGAGCAGTGTGTTACTGATTAAAATCTGTCCTTAACCTAACTTGTGTGCTGGTTTGTCTTTGACAAAATAATAAAGTAATTTAAAAAGGTAATAATGAAAGGTAAACATATCCCAATTAATAAAGACTTACATAAGATCACTAGATGTGGAGTTCTTAAAAAACAAACAAAAAATCTTAAAGTTTTAACTTCGTGAAAGTGAAAGTCACTCAGTCCTGTACGACTCTTGTGACCCCAAGGACTGACTAGTCCATGGAATTCTCTAGGCCAGAATACTGAAGTGGGTAGCCGTTCCCTTCTCCAGGGGACCTTCCCAACCCAGGGATCAAACCCAGGTCTCCCGCACTGCAGGTGGATTCTTTACCAGCTGATCCACCAGTGAAGCCCAAGAATAGTGGAATGGGTAGCCTATCCCTTTTCCAGCGGATCTTCCCGAACCAGGGTCTCCTGCATTGCAGGCAGATTCTTTACCAACTGAGCTATGAGGAAAGCCCATGGACTTCATGAAGGAGTCATAAACCAAGGAGTCAATCAATCAGCATTTAGGGGGTGGAAACGGCCCTCGGCAAACATCAAGCCTAAGCCTTTCATGTTACAAATGATTAATCTAATGCCCAAAGAGGTTAAGTGACTTACCCAAGGTGATTTCAATGAGGGTCTGAATTAGAAAAGCCAATTCAGCATTATTCTCTTTCTGACTCCAACATGAAAATATTCTTGTATTCTCATTGGTAAAAGCAACCTTCACCATTAATCATTCAAGTCAACATCAAAGATGAATATATATATATATATATATATATATATATATATATATAAAAAACCATAAAAAGTCTTGTATGAAGTTTTACAGAAGCTTTATTCATAGTGGTCCAAAACCAGAAACAGCCCAAAAGTTCCTCAGCAAGAGACGAGATAAACAAGGCGTTTTGCAGTCACAGACTGGAATNCAAAGATAAATATATATATATATATATATATATATATATATATATATAAAACCCTTCTATAACGTGTTTACAATCCCACTATAGTCCAGCAACCGTAAACTGAGGAAAGTTTGTTTGATACAAGTACACATAAGATTTCATTTCACTCAGGGAAGACTGTTTCAACAGTTCCAAACAAATATATAAAGCAACTTGGTGAAGAGAAACTACTTTCACACACAAGCAAAGAAAATAAAAACCCATGCATAAACCCAAAAGTAGACAGTCTTAAAATAATTTAGACGGTCTTAAAAACAACTGAAAGAAGAAAAATAAAAATAAATTAAAAACCCTTTTTCTGCACTTACCAGCAAAGCATTTGGAACAGAGGTTCATAGTCTTGCTGGACCTGGGGCAAAAAAAAAGAAAGAAAAGAAAGAAGAGCTAAAACTTCAGTTATCACTCTAATCAAAACATAAAGATTTTGGAACATAGGCCAAGATCTTCCTGGCCAAGGAACTAAACTAATAAACTAATGAGAAATCCCTAGCTAGCCAGCCACCCCTACCCCATAACAAAACAAAAACAAAACAAAAATAAAGTAACAATATAAAGCACGTTTGTTATCTGTGAGTTAGCCAATATGTTATTTTTTGTGACTAGCAGCTTATGTGGTGGCAAGTTCAGAAATACTGTAAAAGGCCCATAAGATAACAAAAGAATGAATTTATCCGATGATTGCCACATTCCTTCTGTTTATAATGGAACACATATCACACACTCATCAAAAAAGGGAAAATTTTATCCGTAAAGAGGTAAAATTTGCTCCTGATTTACACACTCGATTACCTCTATAATATTACTTGAATTTTTGTCTTCTTTCCCCTCATTCTAGTCCAATTTCAGATCCTGGTCACATTATGACTTTGTCATTTAAAGTTCTTTTTACAGATGTTCCAAATCAAATTTTTTTTCACTTCCTTTCATCTGTTAATAATAACTACAATTCACTGAATACTAAATTGGGAGGAGCACTTAACATACACGATCTTATCAATCTTCCCAACATCCTGTATTGCTTTGTTTCTAAAATACACTTTTTATAAAAAGTCCCATTAACATTTCTACAACCAGGAAACATCATAGAACTGGCTACAAGTGATAAATAACTTAAAGAGGAAATGATTCCACCATGTCCTCCAAGGAGTTATTAAACTGAGTGGTCTTAGACATCAAGGACATATAGTCTCATCCCCATTTAACAGGGGAGCAGCTTGCCCACGGTCACATCACTGGGGAACTCACTGCAGAGAAAGCTTCTGACCTCGGGTCGGAGCTAACTCCAAAGGCCATACGAACTACAAAACCTCCAGAATACCTATCTATAGCCTCATTCCTGAGCAATTCCCCTTCCAATATCTGAGCCTTCACCCAGAGCCACTCGTATACATGGAATATGGCAACCATCTTTTGCCCTCCTCAGTAAACTTTACAACTAATGAAAGCCTCCCTCAGCAAGTATTCCCTGATGATCATGACTGTCTTCTAATATACTGAGATCTAAGACCTAACTATCGATAATTGTCACAGAGTGATAAAATGAGGAGATGGGCCGTGAAAGGAGGCAGGAAGAGGTCACTAGAGTTCTCTATCCCAAAAGAGATGCTATGTAGACAGGGGTTACACATTCAGTTGTGTCCGACTCTCTGCAACCCCATGGACTAATATAAAGACATCAAAGGTTGCTAAGAAAGTTTTCAGTATCAATAAAATGAATAAAATTTTTTAAAAAACGAACAAAGAGGTGCGTTAACAGTGACATCTAACACTTATTACATGTCTACCACATGGTTAAGCATAACACCAAATTCCTTTAACCTCATTTTACCAAAGAGCAAACTGAAGCGCCAAGAGGGTATATAACTTTCCTAGGTTACAGCACTCTCAAGTAGATGAACCTGATATAATTCCAAAGCCTGTGTTCTTTCCATCATGCTGAACTAGGGCCCCTGCCTCAGGACAGAAGCTGAGAGGAACACACTCTAGAGGCTGGGGAGAATGGTCCCACAACTGGAAATTTAATCTATGGTAATCAAGGCAGCACACGGAAAAAGTAAAGCCTTCCATCTGGAGGAAGCACAACTCGAGCCCTCTTCTCCAAATACACATAAAATACACAGCAAAGCAACCCAAGGCTGACAGCCATTTCGGTTCAAACCCAAGGAAGAACTAAGGATGAAGGAATTTCTCTGCTGCTTGAACAATCCCCAGGAGGAAGGTCTCCTCCTGATGTGGTCACTGTCTCTCAGTCCTCCGGTACCACAGAGACACAGAGGTAACCGTCCATCCTCTGCTGTTCCCCAGATCCAGCAGGAAGCACGGTGAGCCTGAGAGAAGAAGTGAGGTCAGCAGGAACCAAGGGTGGCAGTTTGCACGTCTGTCTTTCACAAGTTGGTAAGAAAAAATGGCAATGTAGCATTTTTTCTCGCTTGCCTTATCTCTCTTCAGATACTTGATGCATTATACCCATTTCAGATAGCTGATGCATATATGCCCACTATATCCATATATCATATCCATTCTACTTTCTAAGTAGGAATTTTTCAGCAACACAGTTATCAATCAGGCTATGAAAGAAATAACACAGATACTGATATTATTAATCAAAACAGAGATGTTCTAAAATCTGAAAGAACCCAGATTTGGGCTATAGAATTAAGAGCTACTGGTAATGGCAACTTGGAACCCATATGTCAGCAACAGTGAACTTGAAAAAACTAGCAGAGGCTTCTGAGACCCTTGCTCCTTTTTCATGGCTGACATCAAACTTGAAGCTAATCACACACATATAACTACCAAAAAACGTAGTGTGATAGTCCTGCACAGTCTTGACAGACTACTTCAAGTACTCTATGTGGCAGCAAGTATGAAAGAGAGATATTGGGTGGTGCACAGGTAACTGCAGTTTTTTCATTGTTGAAATCTGCCATTTGATATTGGAGTACATTCTTAAACAAGCGCAGTTATGTCATACATCATTTCTCACTTGATTTTTTCTTTGCTAATTACAACAACACAAGAGAAGACTCTACATATGGACGTCACCAGATGGTCAACACTGAAATCAGACTGATTATATTCTTTGCAGCCAAAGATGGAGAAGCTCTATACAGTCAGCAAAAACAAGACCGGGAGCTGACTGTGGCTCAGATCATGAACTCTTTATTGCCAAATTCAGACTTAAATTGAAGAAAGAAGGGAAAACCACTNGACTCGATGGACATGAGTTTGAGGGATCTCCAGGAGTTTGTGATGGACAGGGAGGTCTGGCATGCTGCAGTCCATGGGGTTGCAAAGAGTCGGACACGACTGAGCAACTGAACTGAAATGAATGACATTAGTTGTTTATATGTAGAGTTTAGAAATGATGTTAGACAAAAAGCAAATTCAAGCGATTTTCTTGAGTTCAAAATGGGTCATAAAGCAGTGGAGACAACCCATAACATTAACAACATATTTGGCCCAGGAACTGCTAATGAACGTACAGTGCAGTTGTGGTTCAAGAAGTTTTGCAAAGGAGATGAGAATCTTGCAGACAAAGAGTGTAGTGGCCAGCCATCAGAAGTTGATAAAAAGCAACTGAGCCATCATCAAAGTTGATCCTCTTAGAACTACATGAGAAGTTGTCAAGGAACTCCATGTTGACCATTCTACAGTCATTCAGCATTTGAAGCAAACTGGAAAGATGAAAAGCTCAATAAGTGGGCGCCTCTTGAGCTGAACGAAAATCAAAAACATTGTCATTTTGAAGTGACCTGTTCTCTTTTTTAATGCAACAATAACAAATCATTTCTTGGTTGGATTGTCATATGCAATAAAAAGTGGATTCTATATGACAACCAGCAATAACAAACTCAGTGGCTGAACAAGAAGCTTCAAAGCACTTCCCAAAGCCAAGCGTGCACCCCAGAAAAGGTCATGGTCACTGGTTGGTGGTCTGCTGCCCATCTGACCCACTGCAGCTTTCTGAATTGCAGTGAAACCACTGCATCTGAGAAGGATGCTCAGCAGATTGATGAGATTCACCAAAAACTGCAAGGCCTGCAGCTGACATTGATCAACAAAAAGGGCCCAATTGTGTTTGCACCAATCTGATTCTTAAGTCTCCACTGCTCCAAAGAAACTGCTCTTACTGAGATATCCAATGGTTATCATTTTTCTAAAATCAAATTTGAAGATGTCAAATCTTAATCCCTGAAATTTGTAATCCATGGAATTCATTTTTTTGGGGAAAGGTCTTTGCATAAAAATTAAGCTAAAGATTTTGAGTTTACTCTGTATTATCACAGTAGGCCCTGAATGAATGGATTAGAAATACTTTTGTGAGAGGCAAAAAAGTTTGGAAAAGCACAGTGAGGAGAAGGCAAAGTGAAGATGGAAGCAGAGCCTAGAGGAATGTGGTTATAAAGCTAGGGATGCTGGAGCAGCCACTGGAAGTTGAAAGAGACCAGGAACGGGTTTTTCCCTAAAGCTGCCCAGAAGGCAGGCAGTTCTGCCAGATTTTGGGCTTACCAGGCTCCAGAAACTTAGGAGAACATATTCCTACTGTTTCAAGCCATCAGGTTTGTGGTAATTTGTTAGAGTAGCCCCAGAGAACTGATACACAGGGTAATGACCCTGATCTCATCCTACTCCCTTCTCTCTCAGCATCGTTCAACCAGATCCATCCTTCTCGAAACTCTACTTTTGCCTTCTTGTCACTCAGGTCCCAG
The DNA here is from genome assembly GCA_006410615.1 of Neotragus moschatus. Classification (NCBI taxonomy): domain Eukaryota; kingdom Metazoa; phylum Chordata; class Mammalia; order Artiodactyla; family Bovidae; genus Neotragus; species Neotragus moschatus. The sequence continues at coordinate 1,650,917 of SJYA01002871.1, forward strand.
ATCTAATCTACCCATTACCCTCCACCCCATTTCCCTCCCACATAACAGCTACCTCTCAGCCACCTTCACTGGCTCCTCCTCCACTGTCAAGGCTTTTGTGTGGAGGTCCCAGGACTCAGTCCTACTTCCAACTTAGTGATCTCACATAGTTCCATGGCTTTAAATGCTACACACTAAAGACTCACAAAGGTATACACTCATCTCAAACCTCATCACCTTGCTCCAAAGTCATACATCCAACTGCTTATGTGACATCTTTACATGTAGCTCAGACACAACATTTCAAACTAGAACATTCAACATTCCCCCTACATTTGCCTGACCCTTTTTGTCCACCTTTATAAATGGCAACATCTTCTGTCCAGTTGCTCAAGTCAAAAATCCAAAACATCAACTTTGATTTCCCTCTTTTCTGCAGTCTCTCATACCCAATACTGAGCAAGATCCACCAGCTCCATTTCCAAGCAGACTTAAATCTGTCTACCTCTCTCCTTCGCCAGTGCTCCCACTGTGGCCACCATGCTCTCACCTGGCCACATAAATGCCTTTCCACTGGTCTCCCCAGTCCCATGCATCACCCTTGATAATGATTTTCTACACAGCACCCAAAGCAATCTTTTATTTAAAAGTTAAGTTGTGCTATTTTCTTTCTTAATTCCATCCAATAATTTTTTATTGCATTTAGTGTAAAATTCAAACTATTTTTTTTACCAAAGCCTTAGCCCCTCATGACCTGTCTCCGCCTGCCTCTCCTCCTCCTCCCTTATATTACATTCCTCTCACCTACCACACTTCAGTTGCACTTGCCTTTTTATCTGCTCCTAGAAATCAGTGCAGAGCTCCTCCCCATGCTGTTCCCTCTACCCCTCATCACTGTAGGACTGCGTCTTTCTTCTTCACTCAGGTCCTAGCTTGAACCTCCTCATAGGTTCAACTGACCACCCAATTTACATTAGTCATCTCCTTGTTTTCTTCACAGCACATCATTCTCTGATACCTCATCACTGGTGTGTTGTGCACTGACTATCCTTCAACCAGAATGTAAGTGTTGTAAGAGCAAAGAGCCTCTTGGGCACTCCTGTTTGGTACTTAACAGGCACCCTGTTGTCTCTCAGGAGCTCTGGCACACTGTGGTGCCTATGAATGGCATCTAACGCCAGCCTGTGCACCTGGCATGATCTGTCACTCATGAGGTAACAGGTGGCAGACACCTGCTCAAGTTTTCTTCCCATGAGATGAAGCTTCAAAGAATCCAGCTTACACTGTTTTTTCCTTTCAATAAATACTATTTAGAGATATTTCTGGTTTTGAAAATACATATCCCTTGTACAAAATTTAGAAAGAGAACAGAAGCATTTAAGCAAAATGCCGAAGATCACTGATAATCCTTCCCCCAAACATAAGAGTAACATTCTGAAATCATCCCTTCTTATCTTTATGGATAGATATATGTAATAAGAAATTATATTTAACAGTATTGGTAAAGTTGTGTGGTATGCTCACATATATGTTTTTATAATGTATACACACTGCATATTTTATCTTGCATATATCAAATAATCACCAAAAATATATAATAAAATATGCAAATTTGATTTTTTATTTCCATTCTTCAAAAACATTCTTGCTGCTCTGTAACAGTTCATTATATACTAATAGTATAATTTAGTCACTCTCTTACTGTTGAATATTTAATCTTTTTTCTAGATTTTTATTATAAATGTTGCTATAATGAGCATTTTTAGACTTAAATCTTCCATCACAAGTCTTTGGCTGATTAACTTTCTTAAAACTGACTCTGAGAAGGACAACTGAGATGAAAAAGTATGATTTGGTAAATACTGCAAAATACTTCCCAGATAAGTTCTACCCATTTATACTCTCATCAAAAGCATCTCAAAGTACATTTTTTCCCATGTACTTTTACCAACATTAAGCAATTAATTTCAAATATTTGTTTGATGGGAGAAATGGTTATCTTGCTTTAATCATGTGTTTTCTTTTGAAATAAAAAAACCTAAATTTAAAGGATAGTAATTTTTTTAATGAAAAATAAATGAACCTTCTAGCTAATTTGTTTCAAGGAATTAGAAGAACATTCCTAATAACTGAGAATTCTAAAAACATTTTATTTACAATACTGTTTTCTTGACATTCATACAACACCCTCTTTCACCAAGCAGGAACACACACACGCCAGGTCCCCCTGAAATACTGCAACACAAATGTGGAAATAAAAGCAACCCTGACGCTGCGTCAGTGAGGAAGAAACTGAGGCACAATAAAAATAGAGACAAGTCAAAAGGAAACACAAAAGCATCAGCAAAGCTGTTCCAGCCTAACATCTCTGTATTTCTCTAGATTAGGCATGGATCATAACATTTGTAAAAACTCTAGACGACAATGGGATTTCTTTCTTAATGAAGAAAACCAATCTGCAAAAACCAACTAGCCACATTTCCTAATTCAATCTCCTTTAATAATCCAAAAGGAGGAGAAGACAGGGAAGGGAGGAGAGTTGGGCAAGGAGGTGTGTATACATGCAAAGACGGAAAAAAAAACCACAACACCTTCTCACTATAAAAATCATTCCAGCTGCCTCAGAAGTAAGACTAGATGATTAAAGACTAGTAACAATCTGCATGCCACCTCGTATACTTACAGCCAGAAAAGTCTTAATTTCCCACAATAGCTAGAAAGCAGCGAACAGCTCTACTAAAGCTATACTCTTTGCTCACCCCAGGCAAATAAGAAAAAGGCCAGTTCAAACAGATGGCATCCTAGCAGAATGACAAAGCAGGCTTTCAGCAGTGCATCCAGCCTGTCTGAATTGTTATACATCACTCTAAATATCACTCAGACAATGCCTGCAAAGTTTTCAAGAGAGTATTACAAAGGAAAACATTTACTTGTTAATAAGTGGGATTCGTTTCTAGAATGTAGCAATATCAGTCATGCTACCTAGAGAAAAAAATGGCAACCCACACTCCAGTATTCTTGCCTGGGAAATCCCATGGACAGAGAAGCCTGGTTACAGTCCATGGGGTCACAAACAGTTGGACGGAACCGAGCAACTAAACAACAACTTTAAAAGTTAATTTCAATCTAATAATTTAGATTCCAGGTAGTGTTGAAATGAACCGTGTCTTAATATTTTATACCCAGATTCAAGGACAAGAAGGACATAGCATAGGCCTCTGTTTTCTGTGTTTGAACCCCTACACTAAAAAGATATACAGATGTAAAATAAGTAACATTATCATCTGTAACCCTGTACACATTACTAAAAGGTAAAACAAGATGAGGCATGCTTATCAATAAGCTAGTAAAAAGAAGAATAAATATTAAAACATGTAAATAAATCCCCTGTGACTGCAGTCACGAAATTAAAAGCTGCTTACTCCTTGGAAGGAAGGCCATGACAAACTTAGATGGTGTATTTGAAACAGACACACTACCTTGCTGACAAAGGTCCATATAGTCAGTTATGGTTTTCCCAGTAGTCATATATGAATGTGAGAACTGGACATAAGCTGAGAGCTGAAGAATTGATGCTTTTGAATTGTGGTGCTGGAGAAGACTCTGGAGAGTCCCTTAGAGAGCAAGGAGATCAAACAAGTCAATTCTAAATGAAATCAACTCTAACTATTCATTGGAAGGACTGATGCTGAAGCTGAAGCTCCAATATTTTGGCCACCTGATGCAAAGAGTGGACTCACTGGAAAAGACCCTGATGCTGGGAAGATTGAGGGCAGGAAGAGGAGAGGGAGACAGAGGATGGGATGGTTGGATGGCATCACCGACTTGACGAACCCGAGTTTAAGCAAACTCCAGAAGATGATGAAAGACAGGGAAGCCTAGAGTGCTGTATGTAGTCCACGGGGTCACAGAGTTGGACATGACTTAGCAACTGAACAACAACAACAAACACATGTACATATGCAGGAGGAAACAATACAACGAACTGAATAAAAATGCCAAATAATGTTTCCACACAAGAGAAACTTCATGACACTATTGATTCTAACACTCACTGTATACAGTGGCTATAGCTGTCTTACCATATATGCCCACACAAACAGAAAGGTTTTCGTCCCTAAAACTATCTTTCAAGAAAAAGGAATTGCTTCAAAATTAAATCCTTACTTCTGAGGTAAGCACCAATGATTTTAAATTAAATACAAACAGGGTAGAAACGGAAAAAAACAAAAAAGCTTCCCCAAAACCTGGAAGTGAAAATTCTAGGCATGCAGTCATGCCCAGGGGAATGGCATTTGGGATTTCAAAACAGGAAGACCCTGCTAATGGAATCAAACTCCCAGCAATATCCATCCAGTCAGAGTCTGTGAAAAGGGCAAGCCAGTGAAGTTCTCATCTCCGAGTATAGACACTAAAGTCTGGAAAAATGTCACACACACTATGCTGGATCCTTTGTCAAAGTTACTGCAGCAAAGAAGTTTCCAAAGGAAGCAAAACATGGTTTTAAACACAGAGTAAATACTTATCTTTGGATTGTGAGGTCATGAGTATGTGAGGTAGCTGTCACTGAAAAAGGCCTCTGAAAATCATTTAGAAAGTAATGCAATAAGAAAACCTTGGAAAGTTAGGAAGATCACAAATAACACCAAAATTATGGCAATTCTCCTAATGTTATATGGATGAATTCTTGTGGCTTCAGATGCAACTTCCAGAGAGCAATATACAGTTTTTTTAATGCTCAACCTCAAACAACTTGGAAGGAAGTAAGTGGGAAACTGTGGCCAATTAACCTTAAATATGTTTTTAGTGAATAAATATTAAAGACATTCACAGCTGTGAAGATGTGGAGCATTCATGTTTCATGAGTGTGGAAAAGTAGTATTTTAAATGTGTATTAGGAATATATTCAAATACCTATAATTTGTTAGTATAACCTATTCTTAAATATGCATGTACAGTTACTACGGGTATAAACTGAGAAGAATATATGAGATCGCTATTTTATTTTTTACAACTACATGTAAATCTAAATTTTCTGAAAGTGAAAAAGTTAAAAGATTTTTAAACTATATATGTGAAATTAATTTCATTATTTAATATTTTAATTATCTATGCTCCTAAAAATGCCAGTATTATGGTGATCAAAGCTCTCACTGTTCTTATTAAGAAGATGGAGGAATGTCTTATATCTGGATCTCTTCATTTGCAAATTTGTGTACTATTTTAGGAAATTCACACTCTGTATTAGAACAAAACGAATGCTGTGCATAATTCACTTCTGCAGTGAAGAAAATAGCAGGGGGGTGGGAACTAAGTTCACTGTTATCCACTTGCCTAAAGAAACTGCATATGAGTTGATTATTAAACACTTCTCTTAAGTAATTCCAATCCATTTAAGTTTTTTACAATTGTACATCAATGGAGCATATTTTCTGGAGTGATGCAAATGTTCTGTATCTTGATCTGGGTGGTGACTATGTAAGTATATACACTGATCGAAATTCATTATATTATACACATAAGACTGAGTTTTACTACATATAAATTATAGTTCAATAAAGTATTACTGGTTAAAAGATAATTTTTAAATTCTACACTACACTGCTGGTTTATTGGGGCTCTGAAGGTGGCTCAGTGGTACAGAATCCGCCTGCCAATGCAGGAGACACAGGTTCAATCCCTGGGTCAAGAAGATCTCCTGGAGAAGGAAATGGCAATCCACTCCAATATCTTACCTGGGAAATCCCATGGACAGAGGAGCCTGGGAGACTACAGTCCATGGGGTTGCAAAGATCAGATAAAATTCAGTGATGAAACAACTGGTTCATTACAAAAGGAATTCTTTGTGTTGCTCGGAAACCAATACAAAGATTTGCCAACAATTTGCTATAGAAAACAATACCTGAGAATTACTGAAAACAGACAATTTAAGAGAGAGAATAATGAGGTATCCCTTGCCCTTATTTTCCTCCTGGCTAGCCATGCTGCTACTGCAAATAGTTGAGGATTAGGAGACACTACACTTACAGAAATCAGAGTGTCTTCACCTGAACAGTGATTAAAACAATTAACTGGCTATCAGACTCCTGTAACGGGTTAGAAATTTACTAAAGAACTACTTCCTCTAGAAAAATAAACTGACCCTTGCATTTTCTATCATCTTTGCAACCACCATTACATAAAAACTATTAAAGAATTATATATGCACCTGTTCTACCCAAGTAACAAACACTTCTGTTTTATCCTGGTGAAGTGTGCATTGATCTACTCTTATTATTAAGATAATTCAGGCTTTTAAACAGAATATTCATTTATCCATATTTATGGAAAATCAGATTTTCCATAAACATAGGGTAATTTTACTAAAAGATGGAAAGTAAACCTAACACATCATTATTAGATCTTTCTTTGTTAGAAAATGAGCCATAAACATGGGAGATGACAGCTACCAGGGTTTAAGCCTCAAGGTTAAACAAGCTGGCACCAGCAGCTGTATGGTTAAGAAAGAAAAACCTAAGGTGCTTCTAACCCTGGAAAGCATCCAGGTGAAATGACATCTACAAGATGAAACATTTTGGTTCATGTCATTCCTTTAAAACTCATGTACCGATAAGAGTATCTATTAAATATGGAGGAAGGGAAAGTAATATCCAGCAAAACACAAACACAAAAAAATTAATATCCAGTTAATGCCACTGACATTAAAAAACAAATGTCTTTTGTACTTCATTTGCTCAAATTCTAAGTATTTTATATATTACATCAGTCTGCCAAGATATTTTCAGGGCGGGGTGGGGAAGAGGGGGTCGATGAAAAAGTTGGGATCCCACCAACCATGAATCTAGATAAGAAATGGATGAAAGGTGATAGCAAGAGAAAAAGCTCTCATTCTGAGTCCAATGCTCATGGAAAAGGAATAAAGTTTAAAGCTTAAAATTTTCATTTCTTGGCAATTTTAGTCAATCACTATAAAGACTACCTAAATCCTGCAAAAGAAAATTCTCCATTTAATCACCCTAAGCAGTCATAATCTCCAGCAGGAAAACAGAAAGAGCTAGAAGGAAACTCAAGGTGAATCTTTTCTACCTCGGCCTCAGTACGACTTCAAGTATCCCTGTTCTATGACCACAAGAGATTTCATTTCTACTTTTTGTGTCATACTTCACTGCAGCCCAAACCTCAAAATCATTAATATCTAATGCCTTACTTCATAACTTTCCCACCATTGTAAATCCCTTAATAATCTTGTCATCAGGGTGAAAACACAGGCTGCCAAAGAGCTAAGTGCTAAGAGCAGTGACTGAGAGGAGAGGGCCTGTCTTGTTTGTGTTTTCTCATCCATTAAAACAAAATGTGGGTACTTTCCTGGTGGTCCAGTGGTTAAGAATCCAGCTTGCAATGCAAGGGGCATGAGTTCAATCCCTGCTTTGGGGAACTAAGATAGTACATGACTTGGAGCATGTGGGGCACGCCACAACTAGAAAGTCCCCATGCCGCACGGAAAGATCTGTACAAGGCAACAGACATTCCCTGTGCTGCAACTAAGACCTGACACAGCCAAAAAAAAAAAAGTGAAACAGGTTACTGCCATTTTATGAATCTATGATCACACAATAATACAACCATACGTAATCTGGTGGTGGCTCATTGGTAAAGATTCTGCCTGCAATGCCGGAGACTAGAATTTAACCCCTGGGTTGGGAAAATCCCCGGAGGAGGAAATGGCAACCCACTCCAGTGTTCTTGCCTGGAGAATCCCATGGACACAAGCACCTGACGGGCTACAGTCCATGGGATCAAAAAGAGTCGGACACGACTTAGGAACTAAACAACAGCAACAACAATATAATTTAATAAGATAATTACTAAACTCTCCACTATTTCTAAGCTAAATACTTACTAAAACCTTCTGATAGGGACTATTTCCGTAATTTTTCAGTTTTCTCACTCTGAAACATTTTCCCTAATATCTTTCTTTAATGCACCGTTGACAGTCAAATACTAAATATGGTGAAGGAAAGAAACTGTAATTTCTTTAAGCACCATTTCAATTACATGACTTGTCATCAATGGTTTTAAATGCAAAGGTATCACTGACTCATATTTATTAACTGGTTTTCTTATCACCTTGGGACTGTTTTGTGCTACCACTGGTATAAACCCAATCCTACTTCCATACTGTATTTCCACGGCTGTTTACTTTCCTTAAGAAAATTATCTTGTCTTAATCCTGTTAAATGCCATATTATGGATATTCATCAACTTTTTCAGAATACCAGATAGTCTGAATTTTAATCCAGTTGTCTATTGAATGACCTATCCCACCCAACTTGATGCCATTCACAAACTTAATGAGCATATTGTGCATCTCCATCTAAGACTCTGCTGGAAATATATGGAGCTCAGGATCCATCTGAAAGAATTCAACTTAAGAGTGCATAGCAAAAAAAAAAAAAAAAGAGTGCACAGCTCCCCTCCCAGTGCTGAGGACCCGTGGCAGGGCTGAACGGTTCAAGAAGAACTTTGTAATCATGAGTCAGTCTATCTGCCTGGCCAGACAACTCTGCCACCTCTCACAAACAAAATGCTACCTAAACCATCACAAGAAAACCAAGATGAAAGGCTATAACCTGGCAGAAAACAGGTAACAGAGAGCCTACAGTAGGTGCCCTACAATGGTGAGTCTGCAGCAGCACCATCTTCATCAGTTGTCTGAAAGTCGCTAAGTCGTGTCCAACTCTTTGCGACCCCATGAACTGTAGTCTATGGAATTCTCCAGGCCAGAATACTGGAGTGGGTAGCCTTTCCCTTGTCAAGGGGATCTTCCTAACCCAGGGATTGAACTCAGTTCTCCCATACTGCAGGCAAATTCTTTACCAGCTGAGCCACTAGGGAAGCCCAAGAATACTGGAGTTGGTAGCTTAGCCCTTCTCCAGTGGATCTTCCTGATCCAGGAACTGAACCACGATCTCCTGCATTGCAGGTGGATCCTTTATCAACTCAGCTATCAGGGAAGCCAAGACCATCCATAAGACAGACAAATATACCCAATGTCAGTTGCCAAATGCTCTCTCAGCCAGCAGAGTTATTTTCCAATATAGAGGTTTATTTCCACTCCTATCATTTGAAATGAAAGTTAATGAAGACCCAGTTATTATTTCCCCAAATCTGTTTATGTCTTATGATTACACCTATTTGACTTGTTGCTGTGATCACATTATTTAGTTACTACCTAAATGAGTAAGTGCAACAAGAAATCATTATTTCTATAAATCTACATTGAATACTTTAAATTGATTAAAAGACAGGTTGCTATTTTAAAAAGATAGAAGGATGCTGCCAGATTAGGCATTAGCAAGACAACTCAAAGACTAAGAAACAAATCATACAAATCTAAAAGGTACTTTTAAATTGCTTCACAAATGTCTTTAGATTCTCACCCCATTAATAACACTAAGACTGGATGTTAATTAACCAGCAAACATTTACTTAGGCATTCATGTGCCAGTCACCAGCAAGATGAAACGACTTAACCATTTTATGCTAGCATATATTTCACAATTATTAACACATTGCTTTTATCGTTGGCATTTTTCACATGAGAAAACTGAGGCGCGGAGAAGTTGAGCACCTGCTTAAGCTCACATGCTATAAAGACGCAGAGCGAGTGTTTCAGCCCAGGAGGCCAGTTCCAGAAGCAATAAGCCAAGCTAGCGTGGATAGCACATTTATTATTTGTGTGGCAGACACAAGAAAATGTGTATGACTTTCGAATTAGTTGACTGATATGCAAAGAGTCTTAAGCCTACCACCCAAACACACACATATACACATTTTAAATTGAACTAACACATCTGAGCTTTTTTCCCAGAATTCTGTGCTTTAAAACATCTTTACTTACTCATCAATTTTATTAAAATAAGGCATTTCTAGTATACATTTTCCATGTTGTGAAGCAAGCCAGTCACAAAACACAATGACAGAGTAAATGGCTTCATATTAACTACTGATATTATCAACATATCACATTTTCTTTTCCCAGGAAAAGAAAAATATTCACAGGATTACATGTAACATTCTGAGATCTTACCCATGATTAATCAGTTCCATAACACAGAGTTTCAGGAATACAAAAGACAGAACTACAAAAATCTTAAAAAGAGAGAGAGACAGAGAAAGACATAAACTATAAATGAAATCTGAACATTCATATTTAGATCTGTTTTCTGGATTTCCTTAATTTCTCTAATATACTACTGAGTATTAAACTGCAATCAAATATCAAAAACAAAATTTTATGTTTATAAAATTCACCTCCATACCTTAGATATTAACACAGAAAATTGCTCTTTGAAACTGTAAGTATAAACAATATCACAAGTCAAGCAGACATCTGGAATATGTTTATCCAAGCACAGAAATCTAAGGAAGGCAAAAATATTTTGCCATTTTTCCATGATAGAGCTAATGAAGGTATTTTTTTAAAGCATTCTATGCAACAGCCACCCCCCTCATCAATGTAATAACTACTTCAAGCAATGGGTGCTGAAACTACTAGGTAAGAAGGTTATTAAAAAACAAGTTGAACATCGTCTTGAAAGTTGAAGAACTCTGAACATCATCTCAAAGTTTCACCCCACCAGTAACTCACTAAATACAAAAAGTCGTGCCTTTAGAATCTCAACTGTCAATACCTTAACCAAGTGGCCAAATTTAGCTTCACAAGTAAGGAGATAGCCTGACACTGTTTTTCTTGATGCAATGTACACTTTCATTTTAGATTATATTAGATGTTTTTATGATTCTCTACTTTAACTCACTTTATTTAATCACTGGTATATAAAAAAGTACACAACCTCACCTATTAGGAATCCTTGCCAAAAATGTTTTAACTTAAATCATGAGAAATCAATGAGAGAAAGTTAAAAGGTGGAATAACTAACTGGTCTATGTTCTTCTAAATCTCACTGACATGAAAAGCAAAGCGAGGAGGAGGACTATTCTAGATTAAAAGAGACTAAGAGAAACAACTATCAAAACATCTAGAAAATCATTTTTGGATCCTAGATTGGGGGCGGGGGGAAGGAGGGGTTACATAAGCTCTAAAGGACATTTCTGGAACAAATGGGAAAACTTTAACATGTATATAAAATAGCTGATATTACAAAATTCTTATTAATTTTTTTCAGTCTAAAAATGACACTGCGGTTAGAATGTGTGCCCTCATTCCGTAAGACTCATCTTGAAATATTTAAGAGGCAGACTGTCATGATATCTGCAAATGGTTTGAAAAGGTATATTTATAGAAAGAGATAAAGATGATAGCGAATATTAAAAATTACTGAATCCAGGTGAAGAGTATATAGACATTCAGTATACCACTTATTTCAACCTTTCTGTGGGGTTGAAATTTTTCAAAATAAAAAGTTGAAGAAGGATGTCTACACAAAGACTTGTGAAGACATGTCATGAATCTTTGCTATTCGTGACAGCCAAAAATTAAAACCAAGCCAGATGCCCATCAATGAATGAACAGATAAACAAAATGTGGTATTAACCACAGAATGGGCTACTATTCTATAAGAAGAAGGAACACATTATGGATACATGCTACAAAACGGATGAACCTTGAAAACAGTCATCTCAGTGAAAAAAAGCTGCTAAGCTGCTGCTAAGTCACTTCAGTCGTCTCCGACTCTGTGCAACCCTATAGACGGCAGCCCACCAGGGTCCCCCGTCCCTGGGATTCTCCAGGCAAGAACACTGGAGTGGGTTGCCATTTCCTTCTCCAATGTATGAAAGTGAAAAGTGAAAGTGAAGTTGCTCAGTCGTGTCCGACGCTTAGCGACCCCATGGATGGCAGCCACCAAGCTCCTCCATCCATGGGATCTCCCAGGCAAGAGTACTGGAGTTCGGTGCCATTGCCTTAGTGTTCTATATATTATGATGCCATTTATGTGAAATATAAGAAAAGATATATCCACAGAAACACAAAACCGATCAGCTGCCTGGAAGCTGGCAAAGAAATTTACCACCAATAATCCTAAGGAAACTTTTCAGGGTGATGGACATGGTTCTAAAATTGTACTGCGGTAATGGTGGTAGAACACTGTAAATTTACTAAAAATCATCAAAGTGTACAGTGGGTGAATTTCATGGCAGGTAAATTATACCTGATTTTTATTATTTTATTATTATATTAACAAAAAAGTTGAGAAACAATCAATCTATAATCAAAAAAAAAAAAAAACAAGGTAAAACAATTAACAATGTGGAGATGAATAAATCCAGTTATCTGCTAGTGTAGACTGGAGGCAGGGACTAAGACATCAAGCTAAGCTATATAATAAAACTAGCTACACTTCTATTAAAAATAGATAAAAATAAAACACTCAACAAAATGTTTAAAAGAACTCCAACCACTTATTGTTCCATTTCCAAATAAGGTCACCAACCAAATGATAGTATATAAATCAATTTTATAATCAAAAGACTCTGGCTTCAACAACAAAAAGACAAATAAACCAATTACAATACAGGCAAAGGAGGGAATTTCCTGGTGGTCCAGTGGTTGGGAGCCTGTACTTTCACTGCCAAGGGCCCAGGTTCAAACCTTCAGGCAACTAGAATCCTAGGACGCAGAGCACAGCCAAAAACAGAGAGGAGAGGAATAAAAAAAAGAGAGACATTTCTCCACAGAAGATAAACAGATGACCAATAATCACACTGAAAAGACACTTAATTTCACTTACTTGTTAGCAAAATGCAAACCAAAACCATGATACCAACAAATTTGACAACCTAAACAAATGGATAAATTCCGAGAAACATACAACCTATCAAGACTAAATCATGAAGACATGAATACACTAATTATTAGGAGTGAAGTTGACTCAGTAATCAAAACCCTCCCAACAAACAAAAGTACAGGACTAAATAGCTTCACTGGTGAGTTCTACCAAATACCAATCCTCCTCAGACCCTTAACAAAAAAATATTAAGAAGAGGGAATGCTTCCAAACTCATTTTAGAAAGCCAGCATTACTCTAATACCAAAGCAAACAAGGACACCACAATAAAACAGAACTACAGGCCAACTTCCCTAATGAACACAGATGCAAAAACGCTCAACAAAATACTAGCAAACCAAATTCAACAATACATTAAAAGGATCATACACCATGACCAATTGAGATTTACTCTGTAACACAAGGATGGTTTAAGATCTGCAAATCAACGTGATACACAGTTTTAACAAAATGAAAGACAAAAATCATATGACCATTTCAGCAGAGGCAGAAAAAGCACTTGACAAAATTCAGCAGCCACCAATGATAAAAATTCTCAACCAAGTGGGCAATGTAGACTTGCATGTAAGTCTTGAAACCTTAAAATTCCTAGAAGAAAGCATAGGTAGGAATATAGATCTTGGCAATGATTCTCTGCAATCTGACATCAAACTCAACAAAAAGAAGAACAAACAAGTGGGTTATATAAACAGCTCATTCATGTAACTCATTATTTTATTTAAAATCTGATTTTAAAATAGGCAAACGATCTGAGTAGACATTTATCCAAGGAACACATACAGATGGAAACGGGTACATGAAAAAAATGTTCCACATCACTAAACATTAAGGAAATGCAAATCAAAACCACAATGAGTCACTATTTTATACTTGCTAGAACAGCTGTTATCACAGAGACAACAAATAAGTATTTGTGAGGATGTGGAGAAACAGGAACCCTTGTACAGTGTTGGCGGAAATATAAATTGGTTGCAACCACTAAGGATAACAGTGTGGAGTTTCCTCATAAAATTAAAAAACTGACCTACCATCGGATCCAGCAATTTCATTTCTGAAATATTTATCTGAAGAAAACGGAAAGGCTAATTCAAAAAGATAAATGCATTCCCATGTTCACTGCAGCTATTTACAAAAGTCAAGAGACGGAAACAACCTAAGCATCTGTCAATGGATGAACGAATAAAAAACGATGTGACACACACACACACACAAAACGGAATATATTACTCAGCCATAAAAAAGAACGAAACCATGCCATTTGCAACAATATGGATGGACCTTCAGAGTATGCTAAGTGAAGTCAGAAAAAAAAAAAAAGATAAATACCATATGATCTCACTTACATGTAGAATTTTTAAAAACCAAAAACTTGAGCTCACAGACACAGAGAACAGAACGGTGGTTGCCAGAGGTGAGGGACAAGTAAGTGAAAGGGGCAAAAGGTAAAAACTTCCAGTTATATATAAGTTGTGAGGATGTAATGAATCACATGGCAACTATGGTTAACAATAATACATCAGATATTTCAAAGCTGCCAACTGAGTAAATCTTAAAAGTTCTCACAAGAAAAAAAAATTTTTTTCCAACTATGTAAGGTGATAGATGTTAACTAGACTTGTGATGATCATTTTGCAACGTATACAAATCAAGTCATTGGTGTGCACCTAAAATTAATTTTTTTTAAAGTCTAACAACAACAACAAAATCATAATGGGACACACTTAATATCTATTAGGATGGCCAAGTTTTGACCAGGGTGTGGAAAACTGAAAGCCTCATCCTCAAGCACTGCTAGTAAGATGTAAGATGGTACAGCCACTGTGGAAAACAGGCTGGTGGTTCCTTAATTAAGACACGGAATTGCCATATGAACCAGAAATTCTATGCATAAGCAAGTACCAAAAAGAACTGTGAGAAAGTGATCAAACAAAACCTCACACATGTATGCTTGCGTCAGCAGTAGTCACAACCACTAACAGGTTCGGAACTCAAATGTCCACCAATTGATGAATGGATACACAAATTATGGCATATAACCACACAATAGACTATTATTCAGCTATAAAAAGAAATGAAGATGCATGCTAGAAGACGGATTAGTTTCAAAAACATACAAAGCGAAAGAAGTAGAGACAAAGTGCCACAAATATATGATTCCAAATTCATATGAAGCTATATAGAACAGGCAAATCCACAGAGGTAGAAAGCATATTAATGGTTGCCAATGGCTGGAAAGAGGGGGAAATAGAGAGTGACCCCTTAATGCGTGCAGGTTTCCTTTTGGGGTGATGATGAAAATGTTCTGCAAATAAAAAGTAATGATGAGTGTGCAACACTGCAAATGTACTAAATGCCACTAAACTGTACACTTTAAAATGGTTAAAAAGATGAAGTTTGTGTTATCTATATTTTACAATTATTTTACATTTTTAATAACTGTGCTAACAGGTATACAGCATATTTTTGAATTTCGACTATCATAATTTTTCTACTTCTTTTGGCCTTTCTATATACCACAGATCACAGGGTTTCCCTGGTGGCTCAGACGGTAAAGAATCTGCCTCCAATGCAGGAGACACAGGTTCAATCTTTGGGTCAGGAAGATTCCCTGGAGGAGGAAACGGCAACCCACTTGTTATCTTGTCTGGGAAATCCCATGGACAGAGGAGCCTGGCAGGCTACAGCCCACTGGGTTGCAAAGAGTCGGACATGACTGAGCGAGTTACACAGATAGGTCATATAACAGGTATGCCATAAAATTTAACATTTGTTGAATTTTCCTTACTAAAGGCAAAACACATGTTAGTAGGTATTTTTTATGCATTTTAATTCTAAAAAACCTATAAAGTAGGTAAATATTATTACCCCATTTTATGTATAAGAAATGAAGGCTCAAAGAATGAGATAACAATGAATAACAGACAAAGCTGGAATTCAAACTTTAACGTTTTTAAGGTTAACTCAAAGATAAAGGAAGGGAATAAAATGATTTATAAGGCACAGAAATAAGGCATTTCTGGTACTATATCTCTATGAATAATGCCACAGGAAAAAAAGAAAATCACATCCTTCCCCAAACTGTCCTGACGGTAGCTTTCTGGAAAAATATACAGACAGAAAGTCAACACTAATCCTAACAATCTTCAGTATGACATATGCTAGCATCCTTCCACCAGAATAGAACCAAGACTTTAATTACTGTGCTGGTTAAACGGTCCAAGATAATTGTCACCACTCATTTTGAAGTTCACCATGAAGTGGTGTGGGAGGTCAGCTGTATATAAGCATACAAGGAAAAGAAATTTCTTTATAATATATATTCCCAGTCTCTACCCCAGACCCAGTGGATCAAAATCTTTGGCCTAATACCTTAGCATCCTTATGTTTTTGTAAAAGCCCACCCAAGCAGAAAGCCAAGTTTCAGAACTGCCACAAACAAATAGGGAAAAAATTTTTTTAGTCAAACAGAACAAAGCAAACAGGCGTGGTCCAATCAGCACTGACTTTAGAGTACAGGAGCACCTGACATTTATAATCTAGCTATGGTATCAGATCTCTTTACTGTACACTTACATCTCAGGAAACATAATTCTGTCCAAATACACTTGAATCTTTGCATTACTTCATGGTACTCAACATATCAAACTGTACCCAGAAATGCCTTTAAGAAATCTTTTATGGATTAATTCTAGCTGCACATATATGTATATGCATTACATATATTAAGTATTTCTATGTATACAAATGTACACATACATATATTAGTAACCTTTATACCATGTAGCAAGGTGCCTGACAATCTAGCCTCAAGTAGCTTTCAAATAAACAAATACAAATAAATCTAATAAATATTAATGACACCCACATTATAGGCCAAGTACTGTGCTAGGTGCTTACGAATATAGCCAAGAACAAGACAAATTCTCATAACACTTATTGTTAGTAGGGATATCAGTCATTAAGCAGGCTGCTATGGAATCATCCATCCCTTTTCATCATTTTCCTTATTTTACTTTTAGATGTGAACATTCTGCTTCATCTTTCCCTGGGGCATTATAGGATTCTCACTTTGTCTTATCAATCCCTTTAAATTCCCATTTTCATTTTACATGGGGAAAATGTACATCCAAGCAGCTTCTGATATTATTTCAAAGCAATTGGAAAAATTCCAGAATCCACATTTCCATTGGGCTGAGACTTTCCAATATGCCAAATAATGATACTTTATGACCTAGAAGTTCCAATGAATTGGTAGTAAGAAAACATTGATCTGCTTCAGTGGCACTGTAATTGGAATGGTGATTAAATGCATCATGTTAAATTTACCCTGGGCCTTTTCCAGTGTGCCAAATATAAAATGAGGTATCAGCATGAGCAGAGCCTAAACCACTTTCTTTCTAAAATGGCACTTCTCCTGCATGTCAAAGGTGGTATGTTTGAGCTTCCCTGTTAATAATTAGATAGCATAAACGTAACAAACCACATACACCCATACAGGCATCCACAGGATGCACACTGCTCAGCATGGTTTACTGTACTGAGCACCTTGGGACAACCTTATGTATGTCAGAGCAGTGCATGCGCACCACTATAGTTAATGGTCTGTCAGCATTTCCATTATAAAGCAATTTTCAAAGGTTTATTGCTCTGCTGAAGAATTTGCTCTGAGCTGAAATTTGGCATTCCAGAAAAGCAAAAACCGTAGCCCATAGTTGTTTATTCCCTTCCAAGTAGGCCAAGAGTTTGTTTTTCGTTTTTTTTTTTTT